>JACEIK010007472.1:43218-62558 GCA_018107945.1 Datura stramonium | reverse complement strand
TTCCTCCCAACATGCATCTTAGCTCCATAAAAAGTATGTTTTTCCTGCAAAACAACGCTAATCATGTTGGTTAGTATAAATTCACACTTTCATACAATTTACATGAGAATGTACACACATTGTTGGATAAACAAGGCTCAAACGATGCATTTGAGTATCACTTGGGCATATAAATATGCCCCAGATCACATGACTCAATCTGGGTGATAGTAGATCGGATGACCAAGTCAGCACATTTCCTTCCAGTCAAAATTATAAACTCAGGTGAGGATTATGCTAGGCTATATATTCAAGAGTTAGTCAGACTGCATGGAGTGCCTTTATCCATTATTTCAGATAGAGATACCCAGTTCACCTCACATTTCTGAAAGTCATTTCAGAAGGGACTCGGTACCCAGGTCAAGCTCAGCACAACTTTTCACCCTCAGACAGATAGACAAGCTGAGCAGACTATTCATACATTAGAAGATATGCTGAGAGATTGTGTGATCGATTTCAAGGTAGTTGGGATGATCACTTGCCTCTCATCAAGTTTTCATACAACAACAGCTACCACTCCAGTATTTAGATGGCCCGGTTAGATGCATTATATGGTAGGAGGTGTAGGCCTCCTATAGGATAGTTTGAGATTGGTGAAGCTAACTTGATAGGACCAGACTCAATTCATGAAGCTATGCATAAGGTGCAACTTATCAGGGAATGGTTGAAAACAGTGTAAAGCCGATAGAAATCCTATGCTGATGTGAGGAGAAGAGAGTTAGAATTCTCTATGGATGATTGGGTTTACCTAAAAATTTCTCCCATGAAAGGGGTGATGTGTTTTGGAAAGAAAGGAAAACTCAGTCTGAGATATGTGGGACCCTACAAAATTCTAAGGTGAATTAGTAGTGTGGCATATGAGTTAGAATTACCTCTAGTGTTAGCATATGTGCACCCAGTCTTCCATGTGTCACTATTAAAGAAGTGCATCGGTGATCCGACTTCAATTGTGCCACAAGACAGTGTGGGAGTGAAAGATAGTCTCTCTTACGAAGAGGTCCAATTCAGATCCTTGACTGTCAAGTTCGTAAGCTGAGAAACAAGGAAGTCTCTTTGGTGAAAGTCTTATGGAGGAACTAGCTAGTTGAGGAAGCCACATGGGAGGCAGAAGCAAACATGAAGGCCAAATACCCTCATTTATTCCCTTTCAGTTTAGTTGTAGTATCAGGTACTAAATTCCTTCTCAATACTCTATTCTATTCCATGCTCATCAACTCTATTCAGATTTTTAATGTGCATTCTAGTTGTATCAACTCTGTTAGCATGATTAAGTCAGTTCGAAGCTAGTTACTCCTTCAGAAACCAGTTCATATTCTCAGAATGGGAATTGCAGCTCTTTTCCTAGTTTTCCAGTGGCCTTAGCCTTCATTCGAGGATGAATGATCCCAAGGGGGAGATATTGTAACACCCCAAAATTTTCCTAGATCAAACACAGACCTTGCAAGAAAAATCTAGAAGAAACTAGAAATTTTGCCTCAGAACGACCAAGACAATGAGTCGTGGTCAGCTCCAACGACCCGTTGTCTAAGTCATGGTCAGCCATGCCAATGGGACATGGAACGACCCGTTGTGAGAAATAATGAGTCTTCCTATCACTCATTGGTCCCCAGCTCAAAACACCCTTTTCCAAGAACCCACGACTCAACCAATGAGTCATCATGTGATATAGCAACTCATGGTGTGAGTTATTAGTTGGGACTCCCAGATATCTCCTTGAGTGACTACGAGTGGAAACAATGACCCGTTGTCTCACACAATGAGTCATTGTGACCACCCTTGGTGACAAGTTCAGGGACCTTAAGAACTTTTCCAGTGAAGGTGACGACTCGATACAATGACCCGTTGGGTCTACCAACGAGTCATTGTGTTGCTTGTTGTTAGGCTTCCCAGATTTTTATTCCAGTGGCCACGGTCGTGGTCCCTCTCGTTTCCAGTTCCAGTGAGTCTAGAACTCAAGCCCCAGGACCAGCAACTAGTCCCAATAAGTTGTGGTCTCAACCAACGACTTTTTGGGTGATCCGTTGGTCCCAATCGTTAGTTTTTCCAAATTTTTTCCCAGGGATATTTTAGTAATTTTCAACCTTTTTATTCCCTAAACTATGTTTTTTTGGGTTATTTTCAGGGAATTTAGAGGGTTCATCGACAATATACTTCATTCCTCTCATTCACTCAAAAGTCAGATCGTAAAAATTCTCTCAAAAAAACTCAGAGCAGGAGCTAGGGAAATCGATTTCCTTCTCAGATTATCAAGGATTTTTCTATGGGATTTTTTCACCAGGGATGTTGGAACTCAACAAGGAAATTATTCTTTCCTTGTGTCCCCAAAATCCTTCTATAATCTTCTAACAATTATAGCCTTGAGGTTTTGAATGTAGAAAGTTTTAATACAGAATTCGATAAATTTCATGTGGAATATTATCCATGTTATTAGCTGTTATATTTTCCCAATTCTTAGAAATCATGTGGAAACTATTTCTTGTAGAATGATTTAGCCCTATCTTCTGAATGCAGTAAATTAGAGTCTAGCATAATTGACTAGTTATTCATATTTCTAGATTCTATGAGTGTTGGGATTCCCATATTGTTAATATTAGTTGAAATCTCAGTCAGTTACATTCTAGTCCAGTTTCATTCAGAATGTTAGCATGTTCAGTATTTTTAGAAATGTCAGCTTATCAGTTTGACTACAGTCTTTTCTTGAGGTGTAAGTCGTGCCTCCTAGTTATCAGTTATTGGACTAAGATATCATTTATCAATTTTTAGTTGGTTCTTTAGACCATTACGTCTCTTCCAAATAAGTAGCTCTGACCAGTCTTAGAACCCTCAGCTTTAGTTTCAGTTGGTTCTTTAGATGATTACGACACTTACAGATAAGCAGCTCTAGCTAGTCTTAGAACATCAGTTACAAAATTCGATCCGATAAGACTCTCAGGGTACTTCCATATAGGTATCCCTGACTTAGACTTGGACCCCAGTTTTTAGATATCAGCTTAGTAGTCAACCTAGGACTGTCCAGAGGGAGTAGGACTTAGCACATAGCGGATCGGGGTTCCTGCGCACCAAGGTTCCCAAAACTACGTTGCCACCATAGGTTATTATATTAGCCCTATGGCCCCAGACTGGTGATCACCCAAATCATGCCTTTATACCCTGGCAAGGTATATTGAGTCCTATCAATAGGGCGTATACATCGAACTTCAAGTCTAGCTCATGTGGTTATATGTCGGTTATAGACTCTCCCACTAGTCAGTACAGTTTCAGTTTACCTCAACTTAGTGCAGTTTTACTTTAGCTCATCTCAGTATAGTTTCAAATTTAGTTAGTTCAGTTCAGTTATTAGTATCTCAGATTTAGGGCATGTTATGACCACCAGCCATGGTCATTATTGACCATATCAGTTAGATATTTAGTTGTTCAATTTTCGGTATTTTAGTTGGTCATTTCATGTCAGTTCTGTTTAGTTATTCTTTTCTTCATGTTTATATTATCTCTCACTTACTCAGTACTTTCAAAGTACTGACGCATACCTTCTATGTTGTATCGTATCGTCATACAGGCGCAGGTCCTCAGCCTCAAAATCGTTAGACGATCTCCTTCTGGTGATACCAACAGTTGTAGTTGGTGAGTCATGATCTTGCAAGGAAGATATTTATTATTCAGCTATTTCATTCAGTTAGACTTTAGAGTTAGCTGGGGCCTTTTTCCAGCAACTCATCATTTGTAGATGGCTTTCAAACATAGACTCAGACATTCAATTTTGCTTTAAGATGTATGAACTTTTATCAATTAGCTTTCTTAAATGGTTTTATTATTTAAGCTTCGGCTATGATTACTTAGATTACCATTGTTATGATAGACCATGGGTTGGCTTGGGGTTACTTTTAACTCCAAGTGTTGTGTCTCATCTAGGGTATAGACTCAGGTCGTGATAAAAAGTCCCTAAGATCAGACCAGAGACTTAAAGCAAAAAATAGCAAAAAACAACACCAGGACCAAACAACGACTCTCAAAATGAGTCGTTCAACAGACTAATGGGTCATTGTCCTGTTCATTATGTGTGGGTACAGAAAGCCATCAAAATTTTTCCCAGGATGAGGTGATTGTATAGAATATTGTTTGATTATGCCGATTGGTTTTTCGGTTGAGATATTGTAATTCCCCAGACTTGAATTTGTGTTCAGTCATCATTTATATGGGGTGCATGTGGATGTGTTCATAGATCATAAGAGCCTACAGTATGTGTTTACTCAGAAGGAATTTAATTTGCGACAAAGGAGAAAGCTAGAGCTTCTCAAGAATTATGGCATGAGTGTCCTTTATCATTTGGGCAAGGCCAATGTAGTAGAGAATGATATTAGTAGGCCGTCCATGGAAAGTGTTTCCCATATCCAGAATGGGAGAAAAGAGTTGGTGAAGGATGTCCATAGGCTTGCTCATTTAGGAGTTCGCCTTACAGGTTCGCCGGATGATGGTGTTATTGTTCAGAATGGGTCAGAATCTTCATTGGTAACAAAAGTTAAAGAAAGGAAAGATGAGGATCTTATTATAATGAAATTGAAGGAAGCTCTTTGGAATCTAAAAATTGAGTTTTTCTCCCGAGGAGATGGTGTACTCCGATATTAGGGTCGATTGTGTGTTCTAGTTGTATATGACTTGAGAGAGCGGATGTTGAGCGAGGCTCATGGCTCTCGGTACTCTATCTACCAAGGTGCCACCAAGATGTACCATGACCTATGGTAAATCTATTGGTGGAATGACATGAAGAAGGACATAGAATAATTTGTGGCTAGGTATCCGAATTGCCAAAAGGTGAAGGTTGAGCATTACAGACCTGGAGGTATGCTTCAGGACATTAGCATTTCGACGTGGAAGTGGGAAGAGATCAATATGGACATCATTGCAAGGTTTCCTCGTATGCACTGACAGTGTGACTCTATATGGGTAATTGTAGACAGGTTGACCAAATCAGCATACTTTTTATTGATCCAAACTAAAGATTATGCTGAGGATTATGCTAGACTCTATATTCAGGAGTTCGTTTTGTTGCATGGAATTATTTTATCCATTATCTCAGATATGGGCACTTAGTTCACCTCTTAGTTTTCGAGATCGTTTCAGAAGGGCCTTGGTACTTAGGTGAAGCTTAGTATAGTTTTTCACCCACAGACAGATGGTAAGGCTGATAAGACCATTCAGACTCTTGAGGACATGTTGAGAGCTTGTGTAATTTATTTTAAAGGTAGTTGGGATGATCACTTACCCCTCATTGAGTTCGCCTACAATAACATTATTACTCCAACATTCAGATGGCTCCATTTGAGGATCTTTATGGGCAGAGGTGTAGATCATTGATTGGCTGGTTCGAGATAGGTGAGGCTACATTGATAGAGCCAGATTCAGTACATGAGGATGTGGAGAAGGTTCATTTTTTTAGAAATCTGAAAACAGCTCAGAGTCATTAGAAATCTTATGCGGATGTTAGGGGGAGAGAGAGCTTGAGTTTGAGGTTGACGATTGGGTGTTTTTGAAGGTGTCTCCCATGAAGGGAGTTAGGAGGTTTGGTAAGAAAGGGAAGCTTAGTCCTCGATATGTTGGTCCTTATAGGATTTTGAGACGAGTTGGTAAGGTGGCATATAAGTTGGAGCTACCAGCGGAGTTAGCTTTGGTGCATCCAGTCTTCATTTGTCTTTGTTGAAAAAGTGCATTGGTGATCCAGCTTTGGTTGTTCCGATTGAGAGCATTGGGGTTAAGGATAACCTTTACTATGAGGAAGTTCTGATTGAAATCCTTGATCGTCAATTTCACAAGTTGAGGAATAAGGAGGTAGCTTCCATGAAGGTTTTGTGGAGAAATCAGCTAGTTGAGGGAGTAATGTCAAAAATCGAAGCAAACATGATGGCTAGACACCCGCACCTTTTCTCTTTCATCCCAGTTCCAGCATGAGGTATTATTTTCTTCCTTAATATTCTATTCAGTTTCCTATCGCATTCATGTCTCTCAATTCCTTTCATGTTCAAGTATGCATATATGATTCATGAATTCAATTCAATTATGCATTTCATGTTCGGAGTCAGTCACTTTGTCAGTATCAGTCTATAGCCTTTCAGTTTGGGTTGCAATTCCTTCCCTATCCTTTTAGTATCATTAATCTGCATTCGAGGATGAATGTTCCCATGTGGGAGATAATGTAACACCCCCAAAAGTCCCTAAGATAAGACCTGAGACTTACAGCAGAAAATAGCGGAAAAAGAACACAAGGACCAAATAACGACTCTCAAAACGAGTCATTCAATAGACCAATGGGTCGTTGTCTAGGTCATTGTATGTGGGTCCAAAAATCTGTATAAATTTATCCCAGAACACACAAGGGGATTTTACGGACCATTATTCGATTGTGTCGATTGTCGCTTCATTCGTGAGTTGAGATATTGTAATGCCTCGGTCTTTCGAGATAAGTTTGAAACAATTCTAGGTATATGGAAAGACCCGAGCCCAGTGAATTTTATGAAAATTAGGTGTTAAGATTAATTCTTAAATGTGATAAGTGCATTCGATACAAATTAAAGTCGTAAGGAACCTCTAGCACAAAGTTGAGTTGAGAGCCTTCTTACCGATTGGGTTTTCGTATAAGTTCATACAAGGGTCAGATTCAAACGACCATTGCTCCCATTTTCCAAGGTGTTTTTGGGTGATTCAACATATCAAATTTATTGGTTTAATGAAACAGCACTAGGCAATAGATGAACCTCAGTACGAGTCGTCCTATCAACCAACGACCCTTCCCTTTGGTCGTTGGTTCTGCTAGTTTCAGGCTTTTTGAGCAGTTTGGGGGTATTTTGGTAAAATCCTATGATTTTAACTCCTAAATGACGTTGTTTTGAGATTCCTAAAGTTCATATTAAAGGGTTTAACCTAGCCTAAATCCTCATTCTCTTCAACCATCCTTAATTGGATTTTCCTCTCAAGAAGAAGTTAGGGTTCATCACCTCTAACTTCTCAATTCCTCTTGGATATTCAAGAAAAGTTAGTAAATCATTAACCCAGGTATGTAGGGCTACAAATGGGGGAAATCCTTCCACCCTCATGCCTTTTTAAGTTCAATTCTATGATATTTACTTCTCTAGCTCTAAATTGTGAAATTCTAGGGTTTAACCCAATTCAATGCAATTATCCATGATACATCTATGGGTTTAATTCTCTCATGTTCCATTTGATGAAATATGGTTATTAGGGAAAATTTGACTCTCAAATTCCTCATGAATTGATGATTTCAAGATTATGAAGACTTTTCCCAATTATGCATGATTTATGAATTTCAAGTTTATGAGCCCATGATTTCTAGTATGATGAATTATCAAAGTATGCATGAATGTTTGCGAATTCTTAAACTTATGATTCCATGATTTCGAATTATGAAGCCTTATTCAAGTATGTATGATTTCATGATTTGGGCAAGCCCATGTAAAGTCAAGTATGTCTCACAATGATTTTTAACCAAGGTTTACAAGGTAAGTTTTAAAGAGATGTTTTGGAGTCAAGACTCCCAAAAAAACAGATTTAAGCTATGTTTTGAGAATACGATTATGAGCGATATGCATTTTTTGGGAGTAGTGTCAAGCACCAAGTAGGCTAGGTATTTCGAGGATCCGGGTCTCATAACTATGTGCCACCATAGGTATATATTCATATTTGGGACCTCACAAGAGAGTGGTTCCCCTCCCCAAGGGCACACCAGTGATATCACACCATAATCATTTTTTTCCCTGGAAAGGTTTAGGACAGTTCTGCCCACCTAAGTTAGATAGTTGGGTGATCACATAAGCTCTATTGTGATGGTGTCGTTATGATGAAGGCTCCCATTATTCCTCATGTTCATGTTCATGACTTACAACACTATGTTTTATAGCATATTTGACCCATTGATTAGTTTATGAGATTTTACTTATGATTTAAACCATGGTACACTTATGATTTCTATTTCTAAACTTTGGGTCAGTATGTTCAGCTCATGATGAATATCTCATGATTATGATTACTTCAGGAATATGGCTTTTAGCATGTTGTCCTTACTCTCATGATTCTATATTGTATTATAGTCATGATTTCATACTATCATTTTACTAGCATGTTTTAATTTCTCTACATACTCAGTGCATTCAAAATACTGACCATATACTCTATGGTATATCATCTCATTATATTCGGTGACTAGTTTCAGTCCCGATGTTGGCTCGCTCCTTCTTCAGTCCAGTACCATCCTAGACTTGGTGAGTTCTCATGATCTGAGGATGAAAGTTTTGATTCATGTCTCTTTTGCTTATGTCTTTTAGTTTCAGAGTTAGCGAGCTAGTTGAGGGTATTGTCCCATTAGCTCATCTTATGATTACTGGCTTTTTAGACAGTAATATATAGATGGTTCAGTGTTGTTGACTCGTGATTACACTTATGTTTATGTTACGTTATATAGACTTCCGCTTTTATGGTGTTCATGTTTTATTTATGTGTTAGTTGTGCTCTTGTTCATACTATGTAAGTACCATGGGTTAGCTTGGAGTCATTCGTGATTCTAGATCTCATGTCTCAATTTGAAATTCATGATCAGGTCGTGACAAACATGGTATCAGAGAAAAGGTTTAGGTATGCCCTGGAGTTTCTAAAAGCTCCATTAAGTAGAGTCTTTTCCATGGGTGTGAGGCATGCCACACTTATGGGGAAGAGGCTACAAAACATTTTAGGAAATTTTCCTTCTTTCATGATCTATGTCGAGCGATGAACTCTTCTATTCCTCTAACTCGTGCTATACCTATTTGCAGAAATATGCCTCCCCATTGAATCAACAAACGAAGAAATGGCAATGGCAATGGAGGCGGGCATCAGCCAGCCCCACCAGCTCTGATCGATCCCTTGTCAGAGCAGGTGACTCATGCTGAGTTCAGGGTAGTTAGTTTAGATGTTAGCACAGGCCATGACCGCCCAGGTCAACCAGCAGGCTATGGCTTACATGAACCAAAATGGGAATGTGGTGGCGGCTAGGGTGCGAGACTTCATCAAGATGAACCCACCTAAGTTTATAGGTCAAAGGTGGACGAGGATCCACAGGTGTTTATTAATGAGGTCAAGAAGATTACCCAGATTATGGGTGTTTTAGGAGAGGAAAGTGTAGATTTGGCCTCCTATTAGTTAAAAGGGGTTGCTCACATATGGTTCCAATAGTGGAAGGAGAGTAGGGGAGTTGGTATTGTCCCCGTTGGTTGGGACGAGTTTGTTACAGCTTTCTTGGAAAGATGATTCCCCCGAGAGTTTAGGGAAGCAAAAGTAGCCGAGTTTGTCAATATAAAGTATAATGATATGACTGTTCAGGAGTATACACTGAAGTTTATCCAGTTGTCCAAGTAAGCTCCGGAGATGGTTGCTAATCCAAGGGCTCGTATGAGCAAGTTCATGAATGGGATTGCAGATTCACTGGTCAAGGAATGCAGGACCGCAATGTTGATTACTAATATAGATATCTCCCAACTAATGATACTATTCCTAGCGGATACAAGCAGAATAGACGAAGGAAAAGGAGAGAGAGGCCAAACGGGCTAGGACAGGGAGCTATGGGTACTCTCAATAGAGATCCGGTGGTAGACATCGCCCTCAGTCCCACTACAGGTCGTCATCCCCAGCTTTATCATTAGCTAGATTTCATCTAGACCTCGAGGAGATCAGAGGGGCATGGCATCAGGCTCTAGGGGTCAAAGGAGCGTAACAAAGAAGCGTACATTCCATTGTGACTCCTTATGTTTCTATTAGTTTCGGTCTCAGTCTCAAAATCCTATCAGAACCCTTCTCAATATCTACTCATGTCGGTGAGTCAGTTTTAGCTCGACAGCTATACAAAAATTGCCCTGTTATAATTCTTCAAAAAGTTACCTCAACCGACCTAGTAGAGTTAGATATGACCGATTATGATATTATATTTGGTATGGATTGGTTACATGCTTGTTACTCTTTGGTCAACTATAGAACCCATATGGTAGAGTTTCGGTTTCTGGGTGAACCAGTCCTAGAGTGGAAGGGTAGTTCAGTTGTGGTTGTAGGTCCCTTAATTTCCTATCTTAAGGCTAGAAAGACGATCTCCAAAGGTTGTTGGTATAATCTAGTTCAGGTCAAGGATTCTACGTTCGAGACCCCAACTCTTCAGTTAGTTCCTGTAGTATGTGAGTATCTAGAGGTGTTCCCAGATGATCTACCTGGAGTCCCTCCCGAGTAAGAGATTGACTTTTATATTTACCTTCTCCCTGAGACGCAGCCCATATCCATTCCTCCTATTAAATGGCTCCAACTGATTTAAAGGAGTTGAAAGAGCAATTGAAGGACCTTTAGATAAGGGTTTCATCAGGCCTTGTAAGTCCCCATGGGGTGCTCCAGTTCTTGTTGTTCGAAAGGAGGATGGTTCCCACAGGATGTGCATTGACTATCAATAGTTGAGCAAGGTCACAATCAACAATAAATATCCTCTCCCCAGTATTGATGATTCATTTGACCAGCTTCAAGGTGGTAATTACTTTTCAAAGATAGACCTCAGATCCATCAATCATCAACTCAGAGTTAGGGAGAGTGACATACCGAAGACAGCTTTCAGGACTTGGTATGGTTACTATAAGTTTGTGGTTATGTCTTTTGAACTAACAAATACTCCTGCAGCATTTATGTATCTGATGAATTGTGTGTTCAAACAGTATTTGGATATGTTCGTGATTGTCTTCATAGATGATATCCTCATATAATCTCAGAGTGAGGAGGATCATGCCGCTCATTTGAGGATTGTATGACTCAAGGATCATCAATTGTTTACTAAATTTAACAAGTTTGTGTTTTGGTTGAACTCAATAGCATTCTTGGGTCATGTGGTGTCTAGCGAGGGTGTGCAGGTAGACTCTCAAAAGATAGAGGTGGTGACGAATTGGCCTAGACCTATTAGTCCCACTGATATTAGGAGCTTCTTGGGTTTAGCCGGCTACTACAAGAGGTTCATAGAGGAATTTTCATCCATTGCAGCACCATTGACTAAGTTGACCCAGAGGAAAGTCAAGTCTTAGAGGTTGAATTCTTGTGAGAAGAGTTTTCAAGAGTCAAAGATTTAACTCACTTCAGCCCCAGTATTGACCCTATCGAAGGGCACAGATGGCTTCAGGGTGTATTGTGATGCCTCTAGGGTTGGTCTTGGTTGAGTGTTGATAAAGCATGGTAAGGTCATTGTGTATACCTATAGATAACTTAAGACTCATGAAAAGAATTACCCGACGCATGACCTAGAGTTAGCAGCGGTGGTGTTTTCCTTAAAGATTTGGAGGAATTATTTATATGGGGTGCATGTGGATGTTTTCACATATCACGAGAGCCTATAATATGTGTTTATTCAAAAGGAATTCAATTTGCAGCTGAAGTCACCTAAGCACACGCAAGCGCACGTGGTCGTCAAGAAATATAGGACTAAAAGTCCCGATTATCGATCCCTCAGAGACTTGTCAAATCAATCGTTGTAAGGTTATTACTTTATATTGCTATTCTAACAAAACAGATAAAATTGAGAATGGTTTGAAGAATTAACTACTAAATCTTGAAATATAAAATTAATTAAAATTAACATTGTCGCGGACTTTTTTGTACTTCAAATGATGATGAAAATTTAGGCAATTTAAACTATCATATCAGGTTGAGTTCTCAAGACGTGATTACGCTAGATTGATTCCTCCTAAGGTTGCTAGTTGCATGTTACTATCCTATTTCTTGTCACTCTCCTGAGCATCCAAGAACTATCTCATGAACTCTAACACCTACATTCCTATGGTCACAAAAGAAACATGAAACGACGGTTATGCCTACTTGTATTTCAACTAAGCAGGATTGAAGGGTATATCCCTATCCTTAACAACAACTTCTAACCATCAATCAATGGGCTAAAGGATCTTTGAATTCCTGCTTTACATTTACTTTTAACCCTTTCGTTTCTCTTTCCCAAGTTCAACCAAAAGACAAAAAATTTATTTACAAATTGATCAGGCTAGAAAATAAGCAATTATAACAAGTAAATATAAACAATCATTATGAAAGAATCAAAACTAGCAATCAACAGTATTTTAAACTTCAACCATCAACTATGGCCAAAACCTTATAATAGGCATTTAGCAACTCATAGACAAGAGGAAAAACATAGAAATCATCATCATTCTCAGTAAAACAAGAAAGAAAAAAAGAAACATAAGTAGAACTTGTCTCTCCTCCAAAAGCTGCATTTACAACATTCAAAATGATGAACGATATGATCATCGATTTTCTAGAAATGCCCTAGATGTTATATAAATAGGTCAGCCTTCTAATGACTCTTTTGGCCTCAAGTAATTAACTTAAAACTCAGAAAAATCCCATCCAGCAGGGTCTGCCGCGCTGCCCCATGTATAACACCACAGAGTTAGTCAAATTAATGAGCTTCAAGAGCCTTCTAGCGCCCCACTCTCACCTTTGCACCAGAATGTTAGAAAAATTTCCCAAGTCTAAAATGCTTCTGGGGCTCCACGCCATCCATATCGCCAAGGTGTTAGTCAAATTCTTGTCTCCGAAGCTAAGGTACCTAGCACCCCACGCCATCCATAGCAGTAACTTTGGTTCATTTTCTCTTAAACACAAGTGTTGGGCGCGCCACGCCAGCCATAGCCCTAGGCCGACTTTCGCAAACTCTTCTTTTTCACACCTTAAGTCATTTTTGGATCCTTTTTCCTTGGTTTCCTGCTCAAAACATCTATAAACATTCATTAGCTCACAAGACACATGAAAAAATGAATTCACACATTTCATAGGGGATTATGAACTCAAAACAAGATAAAATAAGGTTAAAAACATGGCAAATAGGCATAAGATTATGCCCAACATCACTACCCCACACTTAAACCATTGTTCGTCCTCGAACAATCCTCAACTCCATGCACAAACTCATACTTTCTCATCACTTATCACCTCTATCAATTCACACTCAAACAACTAGCAAATAGCATACGATTAAGTGGTTCATCGACTTATAGCAATTCATATTAAGCACATGCAGAGTTATTCACATTCAAGACTACACAACTTCTATAACCGACCACTCTTTTAAAACAAGGCTAACATGATTAAATACAAAACATGAAACATATAGTACACCAACTTAGAATCTTATACCCCCTTACTTTTAGTGATGTTCCTCTCTCGCAAAGCATGGAACCTAAAAGTAAGGCACAATCACACTCAAAACAGATGTATCATACATATGCAACATACCATAAGCTTTCCCTTCATGTACACTTAGACTACCTAGTCATTTCAAGAGATTAAGATCATATGGACTTTTCTTGATTGTAATGTCGGCTAAGGGACATATGAGAATGATTTTTCTTTTATAGTGACTACCAATCCTAAGCACTTTTAAGACATTTTTTTCTTATATCTATCAAGTCAACCACTCTTTCCTTGTTGTGCACCCTTCACTTTACTCACCTTTTTTCTTTTCTTTTCATGCCCTTTTTTCACTACTTGACTGCTAGTCTTTGCTTATAGAATTATTAAGAATTTTCACTCTTAAAACTCTTTCTTTCATTTTCCTAACAGAAAGTAAACAACACATTTTTATGGGCACCACTACTTCCTATTTTTCTTTTCTTACTTTCCACACATATTTCTTTCTATTCTTCCTTTGTCATTCATACATTGGTGGACCTTCACTTTCAAGTCTCAAAGTTCCTAAGACTACTTTGGATCAACAATTCTTGAGGTCTCACAACAAAAGGGAATAAGCTACTTTTGTGGCTAAGAAAAGAATAAGGCTTATGGCTTAAGGGGGTGGAGCGTGTTCAAGAAGGTAAAACAAACATGGGAAGACATGAGTTTTTCAAAGAAACCTTCTAACAACTAGCCATCCATTCATACATTAAGGAAAGTTCTAGATGCACAATATGTACAAAATAAAATAATTAATCTCACCTCACATGGCATTAAGACTCGCTTCCTATAGCTACACCTTCATACAATCACATTGAATTACATTTCTCATTATTAAGCCCTACAAGTATATAGAGTAAAATTAAAGAACATTGTGTGTCTTTCATGGAATTCTCACTTAAGATGACCACTTCATTGCCTCTAGCTTAGTGTCTAAGTGGAATGTCACAGAGCACACAAGTGACTTATGTCTGACTCAAACAAAAAATTTTAAAAAAATAATGTGACTAAATTCCCTTAAGACGGTCATCATCCATCTATCATAGGGAAGGGTCACTACTCTACGACTACAACGACTCCTAAAAAAATAAAAAATTATCTGATTCAAAAGGTCTTCCCTTTGAAAAAGAACCGAGGTTATAAGAAAAATCGAAGGGTGGATGCGACATGCCATTTTCAAATATTTTCAAGCAAAAACTTGATGGTGTACTCATCCTTAACTTTGAAAATTTTGACTTTAACATTAAACTAACAAAAACTAACAAAATCTAACAATCTCAACTACTAGAGGAAAATAGACTATCCAACATCACAAGACATCCAAGTCAACAGTTATCATCAATACTAACTATTACAAAACATGACCTAACAAATCATAGAGCTACTATCAAAAAGAATGACATTATTCTACGGCCTACTAAAAATATAGCAAAGAAAGAGAAAACAAGAATTTTTCTTCCACCCCACTCTTAAACGGTGCATTTTCCTCACTATACACACAATCATATCAAATAGGCAGAGAAAAGGGACTTCTTGAGCCAGTATGAATCATCATCAGGATTGTACTCCTAATCATCTCCATCCTCATCATCATCTTCGCCATCAATCTGCATGGCTCGCATGGCATCATCATCCTCCTCATCATCATTGTCCAGATCATCAACTCCATCAGTGAATATTGTGGCCTCATCATCATCCAGCGGCTCCCCAAAGGCAGTTCCAACTTTACATATATGCATGGCACTCTCCGTGAGTGGGTATCTATCCTCTAAGGCCGCTATCTCATCATCTGTGGTAGGTCAGCCTCCGATCCTCAGCAACAACTCAAGCATGCCGAATATACAACCTCTCCAACTATCATCATGGGCCTAGCAATTAGCTATAGTAAGAGATGGAGCTTCTCTGTGGAAGTGATGGGCTCCTTTATTTTTGTCAGATCCATCATCTTTCCTGCTAAGGGCCCTACTCTCGATAGACAAAGGTCTACCTCTTCCTCCTCAATGTCTTTGCCTCTCAAAAACTGAGTCAAAAGACTACCATAACAGTATTTCCACTTGTAGTTGTTCCGCACTTTCCTTATATTTCCTCTAAACACTGCACCAAAATTGAGTGGTAGCCCTTTCATTAGCATGTACATCAACACAGCCCGCTCTCTAGTGATGTCCGTGATGTGTGCACTAGGGAGAAGTATAGCACCAACAATTTTTAACCACACTTTTTCCTCCTTATTCATGTAGTAGAACGAAAGTGTGCAATGAGTGCCCTGATGGTCCCTTTCCCAGCGTATAGTGGAACGCTCACCACAAATAGTAAGGAGGATGTTGAGATATGGAGGCTCTAAAAGAATAAAGTACTTAAATGGATCTACTGCTCTTGTGTCGAAGAAGGCATTGAATGTTTTAGAAGTGAACCGCACCACCTATCCCCGTATTTTGACCTCATTTCTCTCCCAAAAAGAAGTGTCCCAATTCGCATAAAATTTCCTCACTAAAGTGAGGTTGCACTCCTCCGGCTTGGCAAAAATATAGCCTAGTCCCAGCTCACGGACCTTGTCCTGAATGGAGGGGAACTCAAGTGTCAAGCAGCCTTCATCAATCCAATTTTTGGGAGCATATTTGACCTCCTTTTGTGTCTTGAACCATGATAGCTCATGAGGCTCTACTTCTCTTTCTCCAAACCTCCTAGAAAGGAGTCCCTTAGCTGATGAACTCAACCCTTTTGTTCCTTTTTGGAGCTGCTTGATACCTTTGTAAGCTGCCTCTATCTCATTTCCTTTGATAGCGTTTGATGCCATGACACCTGTCAAACAAAAATCAAGAACTTTAAAAGATTAGTTTGTGAACAAAACGGCTAGCTAATTAGGTGTAACTGGTGTAAAGTGACCCCACACAATTTTCTAGCATACATGTGAGAATTTGTCAAATAGGAAACTAAAAACTTATGTAATACCCCAGAAGTGCCTAAGACTAGACTCGAGAGTTAAAGGGTGTTCAGCAGAAAAATTAGGAAAATGTCGTAGGACGACTCATCGTATGAGTCGTGGGAAGGGAAAATGAGTCATTGATGGTAGTAATGATATGTTGTTGGATGTGAGGTCCTAGACCAACGAGCCAAGGCACGACTCTTTGGTCACTATAACGAACCATTGTTAGTGATCGTTGGTCGTGGTTGGTGGACGTAGGTTGGATTGCAGGAGTCGTGGTACGGCTCGTGGTAGGGAGAAATAAGCCATGGGTAGTACTCATGGAAAAGTACAGTGGTAGTCATATAGTGATACGGGATGATCCAATGACAGTCGTGGTTGGGACCCGTTGTGGGAATCCCAGAAGCTTAGTTCCTGATGGCAGTGGCGATGAAGGGAGGATGTGATGGATCATTTTGTACAGTAACAACTCATCCTACCGAGTTGTCATTCAAAGGTTTGAGAACTGACGAAATTTTTGAAGGAAGTAATGGACGTTGACCACGAGTCATGGTATCAAGGGACGACTCGTGGTATTGGTCGTGGTCACTGCAGTGTTAAATTTTCAGCCTTTTCATTAAGGGTATTTTTATAATTCCTAAGTTCTAAGGTCCTAAACTATGCTGTTTTAAGCTCAGTTAGAAGGGTTTTAATAGTGTTAAACATATCCTAAGTCTTACCATTCCATGCATGCAAGTTTAGAGTTCTTCCTTGGAGATCAAGATTTAGGAATTCCCCAATTTTTCTCCAATTTTCTTTGGGCTTTCAAGAGGGAGTGTAAATTAGATTTACATAGGTATGTAAGGCTATGAATGAGAGTTCCTTTCACTCTCACGCTCAAAATTCTTCTCAATTCCATTAATTTCAATTCTAGATTCAACTTCATGATCTTATGGGGTTTATTTCAAATTTTGTGAAATTCTCTATGATCTATCTATGGGTCAATCCCCTTCATGGATCAAATCATGTTTTAGATCTATGGGCAGATTTTATATCTATTTTGATTATTAATTCATAGTTTTAAATTTTTAATTTTATTATGCCCAACTACGTAAATTTCATGAAAAGTCAAGTATGATTCTATTATTATTGTGATCTTCCTAAGACCTAAATTATAATTTATGATTATTGATATGATTTCTCTCAAGTATTCTTCATGGATTTATGAATATCAAGTATATGTATTTTTCACAAGTATGCAAGTTCTTCATAATTTATGAATTTATGACTATTGGCTGACTCACGGGCCCTTACTCATGGCTAATCATGTATTTCATTTATGATCAAGTATGTTATGATTTATTTGTTCATGAACTTCATGAGTGATTCACAATTACGATATGAGGCTCATGTGCATATTTTTCGGAGTAGTGTTTAGCACCGAGTAGATTCGGCATTCAGGTAAACCCCATGGTCTCAGAACTACATGCCTCCATAGGTATATACATATATTTTAGGATTCCCTATAATATCACATCATGCACGTCCCTTTCCTGGCAAGCCTGGGATGATCCTGACCACTTGGGCAAAATAGTGGGGCATAATGTAAGCTCTATCATGATGGTGTCGGTTAAGACGAGTTCTCCCATTGTTCCTCATGATTTATGCATGGATATATTATGTTACTTTGGCTCAAGTTATGTTTATTAAATTTTCTCTTATGACTATGATTATGATTGGATTATGTATGGTTTAAAAACCTGGAGCCCTTATGTTTACATTATGATATTTACCTTATGATTATGTTGTCCTACTCTTACAAACCCTTATGTATTTTAACTATCCGTTTTTACTTAAATTGAATACTCAGGAGATGTTGAGAACAACTCAGAGTCGTCAAAAGTTCTATGCGGATGTGAGGAGGAGAGAACTTGAGTCCGAGATTGATGATTGGGTGTTTCTGAAGGTATCTCCCATGAAGGGAGTGATGAGATTCGGGAAGAAAAGGAAACTCAGTCCCCGTTATGTTGGCTCATACCGAATTATAAGATGTGTTGGCAAGGTGGCTTATGAGTTGGAGTTTCCCTTAGAATTGGCTTCAGTGCATCCAGTTTTCCATGTATCCCTTTTGAAGAAGTGCATGAGTGATCCGGCTTTGAATGTTCCAGTGGAGAGCGTAAGAGTGAAGGATAGCCTTAGCTATGAAGAGGTTCCGATTGAAATACTTGATGATTAGGTTTGGAAGCTAAGAAACAAGGAAATATCTTAAGTGAATGTTTTGTGGAGGAATCAACATGTTTAGGGAGCTAAGTGGGAAGCCAAAGCAGATATGATGGCTAAATATACGCATATATTCCCTTCCGGTTCAGTTCTAGTTTGAGGTACCAGTTTCCTCCTTAATACTCTATTCAGTCTCATGTTTATTTCATGTTCCCATTTTCTTTCATGTTAATGTATGTATGTGTGATTCATGAATTTAGTTCAACCATGTATTCTAGTCCAGAGTCAGTCACTCCATCAATTTTCAGCTTTAGATGTTCAGTATTTGAGATGTCAGTCCTTTTCCCCATCTTTTAGTATGTTCATTAACATTCAAGGACAAATGTTCCCAAGGGGGAGATATTGTAATACCCTGTAAGTGCTTATGACTAGACTCAGAAGTTAAAGGGTGTTCAGCAGAAAAGTTGGGAAAATGTCACAGGAGGACTCGTCGTACGAGTCGTGGGAAAGGACAACGAGTCTTTGATGGTAGTCGTGGTACGCTGTTCGGTGTTGACCTAGACCAACGAGCTAAGGAATTACTCGTTGGTCACTATAACGGACCATTGTCAGTGGACATTGGTCGTTGTTGGTGGACCTAGGTGGGATTGCACGAGTCGTGGTACAGCTCGTGGTAGGGAGCAATGAGCCATGGGTAGTACTCGTGGAGAAGTGCAGTGGCAGTCGTACAATTATAATGGATGATCCAATGACCTTTTGTCACCCATAACAAGTCATGGTTGGGACCCATTGTGGGAATTCCAGAAGCTTAGTTCACGAGGGCAATGGCGACAACTGGAGGAAGTAACGGATCATTGTGTGCAGTAATGACTCATCCTGTCGAATCGTCGTTTGAAGGTCTGACAACTGCGGAAATTATGGGAGGAAGTAAAGGACGGTG
>JACEIK010007472.1:29835-43171 GCA_018107945.1 Datura stramonium | reverse complement strand
TTCCAATTATTTTATTAAGGATATTTTTGTAATTCCTAAGCTCTAAGGTCCTAAACTACATCGTTTTAAGCTCAGTTAGAAGGGTTTTAAGAGTTCTAAACCTATCCTAATCCTTACCATTCCATGCATGCAAGTTTAGAGTTCTTCCTTGGAGATCAAGCTTGAGGAATTCCCCAATTTTTCTCCAATTTCCTTTGTGCTTTCAACAGGGAGTGTAATCATATTTACCTAGGTATGTAAGGCTATGAATTATATTTTCTTTTACTCTCATGCTCAAAATTCCTCTCAATTTCATGGATTTCAATTCTAGATTCAAGTTCATTATCCTATGGGGTTTATTCCAAATTTTGTGAAATTCTCTATGATCTATCTATGGGTGAATCTCCTTCATAGATCAAATCATGTTTTAAGATCTATGGGCAGATTGTATATCTATTTTTATTACTAATTCATAGTTTTAAATTTTGAGTTTAATTATTCCCAATTACGTAAGTTATGTTTATTAAATATTTTTATTAAATATTCTCTTATGACTATGATTATGATTGGATTATGAATGGTTTGAAAACCTTGAGACCTTACGTTTACATTATGATATTTACTTCATGATCATATTGTCCTACTCTTATGAACTCTTATGCATTTTAACAATTCATTTTTACTTACCTTGCATACTCAGTACATTTCAAGTACTGACCGCATACTCTATATTGTATCATTTCATGATACCAACATGTTCAGGCTCAGTCTCGCCATTAGCTAGATCCTCAGAGTTAGCATCTCTCGGATAGAGTGGGTGAGTCCTCATCCTTTGAGGACCCTTTTATCAACTTATTTTAGTATTTTCAGTTTTAGTATTTAGTGAGTTAGTTGGGGTCTTGTCTCATTAACTCGTCAGTATGTAGAGGCTTATCAGACATAGTACGTATTCGGCTTCAGAATTGTGTTATGTATTTAGATGTTCAGATGTTATTATATTCTCAAAGTTCTGCTATTTCATATGTTAGATTTCTGTAATTATTATGTTGAGCGTTAGATGTCATGTTAATGTCATGGGTTGACTTGGAGCCTCTCAGGGTTCTTTGTCTCGTATCTCCATCCGGGCCTATGTTCAGATAGTGACAACTTCCCCCATTATCATCCAAATCTCAACCTCCATAATATTCACTTAACTTCCTATTAAAACCAAGTTCATGAATTTTTCACATCTCTCCTCTATTAATTTTTCAAGAATGCCTCACTTAGGCCATTCCTTTCATTTTCCCTCCATTAATTCATCATTTAAGTAACTCATACATTGAAGTAGATACATTCAATTCATTCAACAACCAACAAGCAATTTATTCAATCCATAATGAATTAACATGAATTTCTCAACAACTCGAGATTCTTTACCTTCAAAACTTTAAGAACAAAAGTACTTTCTCTCTCTACAATCAATGTTCCACCCATCAAGATCATGAATTTCAAATTATCAATCCCCTTCATCCCCACAATTTTAACCAAAAATAAGAAACCCAACATTGATAACACATTATAATGGAAGAATTTGAGAAATTAAAGCTCATAAAACTCACATTATGAAGTTTAAGGTTTTCATCAACAATGGCGATTTTGGGTCTTTAACTTAGGGAAGAAGGTCATGCGGGCATTCTTTTCACACTACATAACAAAGAGAGAAGAGAACTACTTACTTGAATTGAAGAGACAAGCTTCAACAAGATTCTTAGAGAAGACAACAATGGGGGACAAGTGTGAGGGAGTTGTGTCCCTTTTTAAGAGAGAGAGAGAATTTTGTTTTGCTTTTTATTTTGACTTTTAGTGAGAGGGGATGAATGGAATTTATAATAAAGGTGTGGGGCATGTATTTTTGGTAATTTTAAGGTCCTTGGGTCAACTTTGACCCATTGGAACCAAAAAATTTTGGACAACAACACCCTGGTGCGGCGCGCCAGTCACCTCACCACACATTTAGAAAAAAATTTCTTCGTGAACAGGGGATGGCGCGGCATGCCACCCATAGTACCAACCTGAAATTTTTTTTTCTTTTCAGGAACTAACACCTGGTGCCCCACGCGGATGCCAGGTATCTCACCTTAGACTTAACCTTTTTTTAGCTATTTTTCCCCGCTCTTATTGCCTCTAAAACCCTGTTCATCTCTGCAAAAAAAAAAGTTAGAAAATGTGGGTTTTTTGTCCCACTAAGTGCCTTAGGTAGAGCCTTGGCACGACATTCACAGGTTGCTTCCCCTAAGGTTCCTGATTTAACATCGCGGCACAATGGAAGTCACTCTCACTCCTTGAACCAAGTGAGATAGTTCGGATAACCTATTGCACTTGCTAAATCCTCATGTAGCACATGTTGCCCAACTGCCCGCTTATATTCTTCAGGTTCTACCACTTGTTTCACTGTGAAGTTCTCATAATGAGGTGGCTACCTTGCTTCTCTAAACACATTAAAGACTGCCTCATGACCATCCACAGTCATCGACATCTTACACGACTTCACCTTTATGACCGCGTCTACGGTAGCTAAGAATCCTCTTCTCGGAATGAGGGGAACTACTGCATCTGCTTCTTAATCTAGGATTATGAAGTCTACAGGTAAAATGAAAGGTCCAACCTTAATCAATACATCCTCTATGATTCCATCAGGATAACCAAGAGACTTATCGGCAAGTTATAGAGTCACTACGATCGGACCTGGTTCACCTAAACCCAAGGTTCTAAAAAAGGATGCAGGCATCATATTAATGCTTGTACCCAAGTCAAAAAGTGCAGAACCTACTTCCTTATTTCTAATCACCACTAGAATGGTGAAGCTCCTGGGGTCATTCAGCATTTTATGAATTATGTTTTGAACCCGAGAACTGCACTCTTCCATTAGATCCACAGTTTCAAACTATGTTATTCTCCTCTTATTGGCCACAATGTTCTTTAGATACTTGGCATACTTTGTAACTTCTTTCAAAAGCTCCACCAACCGTAAGTTAACATGTATCTATTTCAACACCTCAAGAAATTTTTGGCAAGATAAATCCTCCTTCAGCTTCTTAAATCTTTGAGGAAGTGGAGAGGGTGGCTAGGTTTCTACCAATTTTGGCTTTGAGTTCTTGACTCACCAACCTCCAACTTGGACATCACAACCTGCTCCTCATTAGTTTTCTTTTCTTTGGTGATCACCTCACCCAGCTCTTTATCACTGTGCAAAGAGATTGTGCTCACATTTTCCTTGGGGTTCTTTTCTGTGTTACTAGAGAGTGCTCCTTGTGGTCTATTAGTCTGCTGCTGGGCCAATTGTCCCATCTATCTCTCCAGCCCATGGATGGACTTTTTCATCTCATTAACCACTTGATTTTTTTGCACCATCCATTGCTTCATTGTTTCTTCAAGTGAACTACTCAACTTCTAGCCCTGACGTCTTGGATAGGTGTTTTGGGGCCTTTGGAAATTTTGGTTCCCTCCCCATGAAGGATTGACTACATTCTTGTACCCCTGGTTATAGTTGTTACTTGCAAAACCTCCACCACAACCTTGTTGTCCCACAAAAATTACAAATTCAGGGTTAAGTGAACAACCTGAGTGAGTGTGGCCTTTTCCACACACCTCACACGATTGTGGTGGAATCTAGACCTGATGGATCAACTGAACCTAACTTCCTGCTGGTGTGGTTACAAACTTGCTAATCACATTCACCAGCTAACTTATATATGCTCTTACTGCCGCCACACCATCTACTTCGAGCTTTTCATGTACCTTGGTTGTTGTGAATCCTCTACCTGAGTCCTAAAGTCTTGACTCCCCGCTGACATAAGGTTCAAAAGGGATTCAATTTCATCATATCTATTAGACAAAATTTTTCCTTGTGCAATAGTGTCAAGTAAGATTTTGGACTCTGGCTTCAGCCCTTCTATAAAATTGTGCTCGATAATCTTCTTCCGTTGCATGTGGTTTGGGAAATCTCTCAAGTAGCCCTTGTATCATTCCCAAGCCTGAACCAAGGTTTCACCATCTCTCTGCATGAAACCATAGATCTTCCCTCTCAACTCTTTTGTCCTCCTTAAAGAGAAGATCCTGTTGATGAACTTGTTGGAAAGAACTTCTAAAGTAGTGATGGAACCTGCTGGCTCATTTTGAAGGCACTCTTTGTCCTCACCAATCAACTAGAATGGAAACAACATGAGCTTTACATACTCATCTGACACTTTCTGATAGTGAAAGTTCTCACTCAACTCCATGAACGTCATCATATGCTTGTGAGGATCCTCGTGTGGCTTCCCATGATATTGGAAAGTGTTTTAGGCAAATCGCACGATCCTTTCCTTCAACTCAAAGTTCCCAGTGATTGCCGGCTTAATGATAACTTTAGAAGCATTTTCCAAGTAAGGACTAGCAAAATTCAACACTGGAACCCTAAGGTTGTTGCCTTGTGCCTGCTCATTATTCTACATGATTAACCTTCGAAAGGTTCTCTTAATTTCAGGATCAAGAGAAGCCAAAAGTGATTCTTGACTTCTGGTATTTGGCATACACTGAGCAAACAACACTTGTAACTTCACAAACAAACAAACAAAAATGTAATACAGAATAGCAGAATAAAAATCCTAACCTACAAATGATCAATCAATCTTCAAGTCCCTGTAAACGGCGCCAAAACCTTGATGTCGCCCAAGCGCACGCAAGAGCATGTGGTCGTTAAGTAATATAGGATTGGAAGTCTCGATTATCAATCCCTCAGAAACTTGTCAGATCAATCGTTGTAAGGTTATTACTTTATATTGCTATTCTAACAAAACAGATAAAATTGAGAATGGTTTAAAGAATTAAATACTAAATCTTGAAATATAAAATTAATTAAAACTAAGATTGTCACAGACTTGTTTGTACTTCAAATGATGATGAAAATTTAGGCAATTTAAACTATCATATCAGGTTGAGTTCTCAAGACGTGATTACGCTAGATTGATTACTCCTAAGGTTGTTAGTTGCAGGTTACTATCCTATTTCTTGTCACTCTCCTGAGCATCCAAGAACTATCTCATGAACGCTAACGCCTATATTCCTATGGTCACAAAAGAAACATGAAACGATGGTTATGCCTACTTGTATTTCAACTAAGCAGGATTGAAGGGTATATCCCTATCCTCAACAACAACTTCTAACCATCAATCAATGGGCTAAAGGATCTTTGAATTCCTGCTTTATATTTACTTTTAACCCTTTCGTTTCTCTTTCCCAAGTTAAACCAAAAGACAAAAAATTTATTTACAAATTGATCAGGCTAGAAAATAAGCAATTATAACAAGTAAATATAAACAAACATTATGAAAGAATCAAAACTAGCATTCAACAATATTTTAAACTTCAACCATCAACTATGGCCAAAACCTTATAATAGGCATTTTGCCACTCATAGACAAGAGGAAAAACATAAAAATCATCATCATTCTCAGTAAAACAAATATAATAAAAAAAGAAACATAAGTAGAACTTTTCTCTCCTCCAAAAGTTGCATTTACAACCTTCAAAATGATGAACAATATGATCATTGATTTTCTAGAAATACCCTAGATGTTATATAAATAGGTGAGCCTTCAAATGACTCTTTTGGCCTCAAGTAATTAACTTAAAAATCAGCAAAATCCCATCCAAAAGGGTCTGGCGCATTGCCCAATGTATAGCAGTCAAAGTTCCTCTAAATATTGGCTCCACGGCCCCCACTCTCACCATAGCACCAAGGAGTTAGCCAAATTTCCGCACTTCTGAACACCTCTGGCGCCCCACTCTCACATAGAACTGGAGTGTTAGTTACAATTGTGAGCTTCAATACCCTTCTAGCACCCCACTCTCACCATAACACCAGAATGTTAGAAAAATTTCCCAAGTCCAAAGTGCTTTTGGGTCTCCAAACCATCCATCTCGCCAAAGTGTTAGTCAAATTCTCACCTTCAAAGCTAAGGTACCTGGTGCTCCACACCATCCATAACACCAACTTTGGTTAATTTTCTCTGAAACAAAAGTGTTGGGCTTTCCACGACAGCCATAGCCCCAGGTCAACTTTCGCAAACTCTTCTTCTTCACACCTTGAGTAATTTTTTGGTCCTTTTTCCTTGATTTCCTGCTCAAAACATCTAGAAATATTCATTAGCTCACAAGAAAAAACATGAATACATACATTTCATAAGAATTATGAACTAAAAATAGGGAAAATATGGGTAAAAATATGGCAAATAGGCATAAGATTATGCCCAACATCAGCGACAAAGGAGATGGCTAGAGCTTCTCAAGGATTATGACATAAGAGTCATTTATCATCTGGGCAAGGCCAATGTAGTGGCGAATTCTCTTAGTACGTTGTCCATGAATAATGTTTCCCATGTCGAGAATGGGAGAAAGGAGTTGGTAAAGGATGTCCATAGGCTTGCTCGTTTAGGAGTTCGCCTTATAGGTTCATCGGATGGTGGTGTTATCATTCAGCATGGGTCAGAATCCTTATTGGTAATTAAAGTTAAAACAAGATATAATGAGGATCCTATCCTAATGCAGTTGAAGGAAGCAGTCTGGAATTATAAAATTGAGGTTTTCTCCCAAGTGGGAGATGGTGTACTTCGATATCAGGGTAGATTGTATGTTCTGACTGTAAATAAATTGAGAGAGAAAATGTTAAGAAAGGATCATGGATCTCGGTACTCTATCTATCCAAGTGCCACCAAGATATACCGTGTTACACCCCGAAAATCTTCATAGTACAATTGTCTTGTGCACATGTACATTGAGAATCTTAATAAATGAAACACCGGGGCGAAGGTTTGGGAGGGGAACACACGAGTGCATTGTAAAGCGGACAGGACGGCCGAAGCCGTGGGGTCGACGCGTTGGGTGTCGCGTCACGCAGCCTGCCCTGGCTCAGGCAGCGACACATCGCGCCCCTAAGGCAGCGTGATGAGGGGCGCGCCGCACACCCGGCCACCGCCCAATTATATCTATCCTCCCTTAGTTCAATTTTTGATCATTTATAATATATTCCCACGGTTAAAACAGAAAGAACCCGTAACTTCCACTACATTTTCGTTAGATTACGCTACCAAACACCGTCCAAACGCAAATTAACTTCGGGTAACAAGTTCTAGGCCTACGGGAAGCATTACTACGGAGCTATTTCTCGAAAATTCACTCAGTACATTAGGACTCCATCGAGTAAAAGTTGTTATAATTACTCCATATTGAATTCTAAAAGGCCAATGGCCTTAGGTGAGTATTTCTCCCTTCTGAACTCTCGAGAAATTGCAGGTTTTCACCAAATTATTCAGAGTTAAATTATGGTTACTATTATTATTAAAAGTTATTGCTTATACCAACTTTAGTATTAAAGTTATCCCTATTCTCTTAGTATCAAGGTTGCAGTGGGATAGAACCACCGGTTACAAGTCGAAACTCGTCAGTCCATCGAAAGTCGGCACTTGAGGTATATAAGGATGTCCTTTTCGGTAAGTTATGTTTGTCATAATGTTAGTAAGACTTGTGTAACTATAGTATTTTAGAGTAACCCTATTGTGGTCAGCTATTATGAATAGAATTGAGATGACACTAATGATATAGTAACCCTCGTCAGAATTAACCCTAGCTAAATTAGTTTTCTTTATGATGATTGGGTTGTTAGATGTTAAGGCCGCTAGGGCCATATTGAGTTCCATTATGTCGAGGCTTTGAGGGCCATGTTGAGTTCCATCATGTCGAGGCCGTGAGGTCTATATTGAGTTCTATCATTTCAAGGCCGCGAGGGCCATATTGAGTCCTATCAGATTGAGGCCGTGAGGGCCATAGTGAGTTCTTCAGATTGAGTCCATGAGGGTTGTCTTGAGTTACCCTGGACAGAGGCCATGAGGGTCGTATCTAGTTACAGCAAGTATATTATGACCCACTATCGAGCCAAGGCTCAGGGTCCAGTTGTATAGATAGTCCAGACACAAACATAGCTATAGGAGCCTTCAGGCTTAGGTTCAGTTTCATAGGACAAGTATTCTAGAGTTACAGTATGCATACAGCCATTAGTAGTTAGATAGCAGGAGTGGATATTGTTTGTACTTTTCTGGGCTTATGGGGGCCCAAGTAGGTTATTCTGTACTATTTGTATCTTCTAGGCTAATGGGGGCCCGGTTAGGTTCTTGTTTGTATATATATAAACCTGTTAGTTAGATACTTCATATGGTAAGGTTACTCGGGTTAAATTCTTACTCTCTTTTCTTGATTACTTCAGTTTTACTAGCTTTTAGTCAGTTATTATCCTACTGCCTTACATATTCGATACATATTATACTGATTCCATCCTTTGGGGTGCTGCATTCCTTGCCTGCAAGTGCGGATAGACGTGGTTCGGGACGTTTTTAGCCTTCAGCTAAAGTCAGCAGTTCATTCACCTTCTTCCTCCAGAGTTGAAAGTTAGTAGAGGTTTGTTTTTTGTTGTATAGCTTATGGGTAGGTCGGGACCCTTCCTTGACCATTATTTCATTCTTATAGGCTTGCAGGCTACAGATTTTCAGTAGTTAGCTTTTGTCGTTGGCCGTGTGGGGCCTAAGTATGTTTTATCTCATGCGTTGGCCATGTGGGGTCTTGTTTAGCTATTAGTTAGCAGCCTTGTTGGCCATAGCGTAGTTCAGTCGCCTGATTTTATTTCATTTATAACTAGACAGCATAGTGGTCTTGTCGGCCCGCATAGGATCCTTGTTAATGTGTTGGTGGTGATTAGCTACCTTCTTTTACAGGTGACCTTGTCGGCCATAGGTTGTACTTACAACGATATATAGCTCATTGTTTTCTTGAACTAAGTTACAGGCATGCACCAGTAGTGCACCAGGCCAGCTAGGTTAGTCCAGACCCAGTGTGGCACCAGGTGCCAGTCATGCCTCCCAAGGTGGGGTGTGACATACTGTGACCTACGGGAAGTCTATTGGTGGAATGGCATGAAGAAGGACATAGAGGAATTTGTGGCTAAGTGTCCGAATTGCCAACAGGTGAAGGTTGAGTATTAGAGACCTGGAGGTATGTTTCATGACATCAGCATTCCACGTGGAAGTAGGAAGAGATCAATATGGACTTCATTATAAGGTTGCCTCGTATGCGCCAATAGTGTGACTTTATATGGGTGATTGTAGATAGGTTGACCAAATCAGCACACTTCTTACTGGTCAAAACTACATATTCAGTTGAGGATTATACTAGACTCTATATTTAGGGGTTGGTTCGGATGAATGGAGTTCCTTTATCTATCATCTCAGATAGGATTACTCAGTTCATCTCTAAGTTCTAGAGATCGTTTTAGAAGGGCCTTGGTACTCAGGTGAAGCTTAGTATAGTTTTTGATCCATAGACAGATGGTCAGGCTTAGAGGACCATTTAGACTCTTGAGGACATGTTGAGAGCTTCTGTGATTGATTTCAAAGGTAGTTGGGATGATCACTTACCCCTCATTGAGTTCACCTATAATAACAGTTATCTCTCCAGCATTCGGATGGCTCCATTTGAGTCTCTTTATGAGTAGAAGTGTAGATCACCAATTAGGTGGTTTGAGGTATGTGAGGCTATGTTAATAGGGCTAGATTCAATAATTGAATGGCCGCCCTGAATTCGGCGGTACACACCGTATCATCTTGAGGGGCTGCCGGGGCTGGTGGGGCAGGTCTATTGGCATTACCGGCCCTTCTTCCATTACCGCGTCTAGGAGGCATGATTCACTAAAATAAAATAGAGTACGAGTTAGAAGGACTTTTCAGGGTTCGAACTTTAATGCACGATAAAGAATATGAACAAAAGAGAATTTTCCTTATCACATCTCGTATCCTCCTCATCATAAGTGTGGCTCACTTCACACCCATGAAAATGACTCTACTCAATGAGGCTTTAAGAAATTTTGAGGATACTTTAAACCTAGGGCTCTGATACCAAGTTTGTCATACCCCGAGTCTACACCCTGGACGAAACACGGTACTTGGAGTCACAAGTAACCCCAAGTCAACCATTGGTCTATCATACACTGGTATTTTGAGTAAAAAATGTATAGTGGAAGCTTTGAAATAATAACATAAATTCATTCATGAAAATAAAACTGAAAACATAAAGTTTAAAACATCTGATGTTTGAAATAAATTCTGTGTCTGAAAGCCCTCTACCTGATGAGTTACTGGGACAAGCCCCCAGCTAACTCTAAGTCTAGCTAAGAATAATGAATTAACTAAGAGAAATGAAATAAGTCCCTCGAATGATGAGGACTCACACTTCAACTGCTGAGGAGGAGGATCTGAACCACGGTGACTAACGGTGCTGAGTATGAGAACCTACAATTGTATCATGAAATGATACAGCATAAAAGTATGCATCAGTACTTTGAATGTACTGAGTATGTGAGAGAAAACATAGCTGAATATAAATGGATAAACTGAAATGGCATGCAATGACCAACTAATATACTGAACTGAACCACAGAAGTAAACTGAGATGGTCAAGGTAACCCCGTCTGGTGGTCAGAGACATGCCCTAAGTCTTCTGAGTTTGAGATACTATACCAAACTAAGCTAAACTAGTAGAGCTGGAACTGAACTTAGCTGCTTATTCTGAAACTGAACTGGACTGACTAGTGGGAGAGTCTGTAACCGACATATAACCACGTGAGCTAGACGTGGAGTCTAATGTATACACTTCATCGGTAGGACCCAATATACCTTGTCAGGGTATAAAGGCATGAACTGGGTGATCACGAGAGTCTTAGGCCAAATAATACTATAACCTACACTGGCAACATAGTTCTAGGAACCTGGGTGCACTGGAACCTTGGCCTGCTCGGTGCTAAGTGCTACTCCTACTGGAAAACCTAGACTGAATTACTAAGCTGATAGCTCAAAACTAGGGTCCAAGACTAGTCAGGGATATATAACTGAAAATACCTTAAGAGTCTTAACGGACCAGATTTTGAAACTAGGTTCTAGATTGGTCAGAGTTGCTTATCTGGAAGTGTCATAACCGTCTAAGAACTAACTATAGTCTGAACTAGGGTCCTTAGGCTAGTCAAAGCTATAAATCTAAAATGTCATGACCGCCTAATGAACCAATAAACGGGATTCTGAATCTGATTCTGATGACTGGGAGGCACCACTAACACCTCAAGAAAGGACTGAAGTAAAACTGATCAATTGACAAAATCTGTATAGTTCTGAAGAGGTTCTACATTCTAACTGAGCTAAGTACTAAGAAACTAGCTGAGAACTAATCTCGTTCCAGCAACACGAAAATTCCATAATATGGAAAATATTTCAAGAATTAAAGAAATCACATCTGACAAAGAATGCTATAACTTTCTTATTCGTGTCAGGGATAAAGTCATTCTTTTCAATGGAGTATTTAGTCAACATCTAGACAATAATAAATACTAGAAAATCAGCCCAAATCACACTTCCCAAACTACACTGAATTTGATACGCAAATAATCTCCACTCAAAAATCTAGGGCATCAACAATTTAGGTAAGAACTGATGGAGATCATGTCAATAATAAGAATGGATATCATTCTATGTGAAATTAACGAAAAACAACATGTAATCTCTTCGTATTCGAAAGCTCAAGGCTAAAACTAATAGAGGAACTATAAGAGGGTTTTGGGGGATACAAGGGAAGAACAATTCCCTTGTTGAATTCCCACATACCTGGATAAGAAATTCCCCTAAGTAGTAAGCTTGAATTTCTGAGGTGAATGAGAAACCCTGGACTTGCTCTGAGAGTTCTTGAAAGACTTGTTGATATTTTTCTTAGAATGAATGTGGGAATAAGGGGGAGAGGCCAATCATTCCCACTAACAGGTCTGAATTTACATCCAAAACGACGTAGTTTAAAGCTTAGGAGAGTAGGAAGTTACTAAATAGCCCTTAGAAAGTCACAGGGAAAAACTGTCACGTGATCCTAACGGGTGATCCAACGGGTCGTGATCACTGACCACAACTCGTGGTCACACTAGTTAAGTAACTGCCTGGAAGAACCTGAAAGACCACGAGGGACCTGACGACTCATTTCTACCACAAATGAGTCGTTAGGTGAATTGCCAAGTACACTGCCCAATTCTTTAAATTCCTGACCCCGACCTGCTCACGAGTGACCTAACGGGTTGTGGTGTCTGACCAAGAGTCGTGTGATCTTCCATTGGGTACACTCTCTCTCCCTTATCATTTCTAGAGCCTCATTCTCACGACTGACCTAACGAGTCGTTGGGTCTCTCAACGACTCGTTAGGTGAGTTTTTCTGTGATGATTTCTACAGATTTTTAGATTTTCTAATTTAAGACCCGGATCCAATCTTTGAGTTTTTGGGTCATTACAATTTATTAGCATATTTTACTTTCTCTACATACTCAATATATTGAAAGTACTGACCGCATACTCTATACTATATCATACCATGATATAAGTTCGGGTGACCAGTTTTTTTCCCGACGTTAGCTCACTCTCGCATTATTCTAGTTCCATCCCAGTCTTGGTGAGTCCTCATGATTCAAAGATGTTGGTTTTTATTCATGACTCTTTTTCTTATATCTTTTAGTTTCAGACTTAGCAAGCTAGTTGGGGGTGTTGTCCCATCGCTCATCTTATGATTAGAGGCATTTCAAAGAATTATGTATAGATGGTTTAGTATCGTTGACTCGTAATTACGTTTATGTTTATGTTACATTATGCAGACTTCCGCTTTTATGGTGTTCATGTTTTATTTCCACCTTAGTTATGCTCTTATTCATTCTATGTATGTACCATGGGTTATCTTGAAGCCATTCGTAGATCTAGGTCCTATGTCTCAATTCGGGGTCCATGCTCGAGTCGTGAAAACTTCATATCCAATGTTGCTATCATTTTCTCTGATCCCAAATCTGAAATTTTCTCCATCCTCTCACCGTTTGCTAAATATATTATCGACCCCAACATTGTCTCCTTCTTGTAGATCCACTACCCCCACAAAATAATTCACGTCCTATCTTTGTTAACGCCTCCTTTGATTCCATACCACTAACAATTTCATCATCTTCCAACCCCACATGTCCAGTGATGTATCATACCTGACCACCAGCCCTTTAGTTGTCTACTTTTTCCTTACCATTACAATGCTCTCTAGTATCCCAAGAAACATCTTAGCCTACAAATTGTCCTTCTTGCCAACCCGAACAACCATAATGAACTCATTAGATGCGCCATTACCATATGTGTAACACCTCAGGTAACACCCCATATGTTTAGATAAATTTAGTCATTACGTTTCATACAAGTCTAGTTTTATTTCATTGCGTTGTCCCTCAAGGTAAGGTCGG
>JACEIK010007471.1:0-75211 GCA_018107945.1 Datura stramonium | reverse complement strand
CTTGTACCTTATGCAGTAGTTATTGAAACTAGAAATCATGATAGGTTAGATAGGATGACTTATAACATACCTGGAACTACATCTAAGGTTGACTACCACTTTCTCTTGGTAACCTGTCTTGCTGAGATGGGCGATTTGCTAAAGCTGTTGATCTGGTGATTGGCGCACTAGCTTTACCCTTGCCCTGCTTGGCTGATGGGCAAGTCCTGCGCATGTGTCCTACCTCCCCACATCTGTAACAAGTGCCTGAACTTGCTAAACACTATCCCACATGTTCTCTACCGCATTTGTGGCATGCTGCCCGGCTAGGTAGTGCTGCTGGAGGGGAGGCCAGGGCACAGCCTCTATGGCCATCTCACTTTGCTGAAGGGCAATCCCTATGTTTATGACCGGGAAGCCCACAATATAAGAAAACATTTGAACCCGCCATGCACTTTCTTAGGTGGTTCTTCCCGCATCTCTCGCAAATTGGATAGGTAATCTCCCTCACCCGAGGCCTCATTCCCCAAACCGGAGCTAAAGACCTCTTCCAGGGTTGAGCGCGACTTCCACTACTGGACCCTTGCTGGGGACTCTCAGAGTCTTCAGTCCTAGGCCGTTTGTTCCTACCTTCTTCCCTCTTAAACTCTCAATCCATACATGCATCACCAAACTTAGACAGACTCCTCCTCATAATGTCTTGAACCCTAGTAGTTGTCGCCTCTCTGGTAGGGTTCGCGGATGGGATAGTCTACTGGTTAGGTTGGTTGATCATGGTCCATATCAACGCTCTGAAAGCGGCCCCGAGTTCTGCATCCTTAACTTGCCCAAACATGGGATCCATTAGTGTTGGTGGGGCTGACTGACTCCCATTGTCTCTCTGAGAAGACATGTTTCTACACACACGCATAGCATGAGTTACAAGAATGGAGAGAGTGGACCCATAGCATGAGGTAGAAGGGTAGAGAGACATCTCCTCGCACAACTTAGATCATGAAAGTAGGGAATGTTTCCTAAACGTCTAGTAGCCTTTTCATGATAAGTGTGGCGCGCTTCACACACTTGAAAAAGACTCTACGTAATGCTGCTTTCGGACACCCTAGGACACATTAAAACCTAATGCTCTAATACCAAGTTTGTCATGACCGAACATAGGCCAAGATCGAGAAAAGGGACAAGGAAGCCCGAGAGACTCCAAGTCGAACCATGGCATGAACATACATCTAACTCAATAATAGATAAGTGAAGATCACCATAAATAACATAGAGGAATTCTAACAAAATATAACATCTATTTTCATACAAGATTCTAAAGTTGAAATACATACTATGTCCGAAAAGCCTCTATCACAGACGAGTTGATGGGACAAGACCCTAACTAACTCACTTGAATCTGAACACTGAAAATATGACATATAATTGATAAGAAGGGCCCATGAAAGTTGAGGACTCACCAACTGAGGCTAAGGAAAGCTAACTCCTGTAATCTGACAAGCAGCGAGACTGAACCTGGGTGTCGAATCTTGTATCATGAAAAATTACAACATAGAGTATGCGGTCAGTTCATGGAATATACCAAGTATGCAAGGTCAGTAAAACGAACAATTTAAATACATAAGAGTTCATAAGAGTAGGAAAATATGATCATAATGTAAATATCTTAATATGAACATAGGGCTCAAGGTTTTCCAAAACATTTGTAAATCAATCATACTCATAATCATAAGAGAAATCTTTATTACACATTACTTGAGTCAAAATACATAATCATAACCATGAATAAATCATGAGAAACAGTGGGAGGACTCATCATATAATCGACATTACCATGATAGAGCTTACGTGGTCCCAACTATTATACTAAAGAGGGCAGAGCCATCCAAAGCTTTGCCAGGGCTAAGGACGAAACCATGATATTGATATCAACCTGAAGGCCCTTAGGGGTAGGGAAGCTCACAAGGGAGGTCCCAAAAAATATATATATATATAACCTACCTTGGCGCATAGTTCTGAGGCATAGGGTTGACTGCCCCTTAGCCTACTCGGTGCTAGACACTACTCCCAAAGACACACAATTGCTCTCCATCATTTTTCAATGAATCTGAACCATCGTCTAGTGACGAAGCTGAATGTAATAATGCATGCAAAGAACTGAAAAAATTAATATGAGGAGCCTTGGCTCAAACCATACAACAAGTTGAAAATAATAGGAGTCTTAACTCCAAAACCATGTGGTAAGCTAATTAATGAAATCATAAAACATAATTGATCATAGAGGCTTGCCCAATACTTTAACATACTTGAAATCAACTTGATTCACTTTGAAAACATAAACATAAACATGTGTATTTCGAAGTCATACTTTTCTCATGAACATCTCATCATAATTGAACACATATCTCATGGATCCCTTCTTTATTGAACATTCATGGATGGGCATCATAGTTGTAACGACCCGAACATACACAAGAATCGCAGACACGGGACAAAGAGCCCCGAGAGACCCCAAGTCGACCCATGGCGTGAGCATATATCTAATTCATTAACATAAGTGGAGGACTTAACATAAGAAAACATAAAAATGTCATATTAACATAGAAAATACAATACATGATCAATTCATGACGGTTGAATACAACTTATAGTCTGAAAAGGCTTTAATCATGAAAGACGGGTTGATCGGACAATACCCCAACTAACCCTATGATACTAAAACTGAAAGAGAATAATAGAGGCTAAACATATGGCCCTCGAAACATGAGGACTCACCAAATAAGCTGATAGTGAACTCTGAGGAGCTACTAAGGAGGGTGAGCCTGAGAATCGGGTCCTGTATCATGAAACGATACAGCATAGAAAGTATGTAGTCAGTATGTGGAATGTACCGATTATGCAAGGTAAGTAAAACGGACATTTAAAATATTTAAAACTTATAAATGAACATAAGAGTTGGACAACATGCCCATAACATAAATATCGTAATATAACATAAGGCTCAATGTTTTCGAAACATTTGTAATACAATCATAATCATAATCATAAGAGAAAATCTTTATTGAACATGACTTGAGCCAATATACATAATCATAAATATGCATAAATCATGAGAAACAGTGGGAGATTCTCTTAACTGACATACCCCATTTTAGCACACATGAAGTCCAACTTGTAAACCTAGTCGGGAGGCCGTTCGTACCTTCCCAAGGATAGAACCATGAAGGGAATGATATCACCATGAAAAGGGCCATTTGGGCCGGGGAAAGTCACAAAAGAGGTCCCAACATACCTACGATTGCACGTAGTTTATGAGATCCGGGGCTTAACTTGAGCCCCGAACCTACTCGGTGTTCGGTACTACTCCCAAAACATATATAGTGCTCATAGTATAACATGAATGAATTCATGGGCTAGTTATATCATGATAATCATAAAAATACTAGTACATACGTGAATTAGCCATGAAATAAGGCCCATGAATCGGCCAAAACATAAGTCATGAATCATAAAGTTCATACATACTTGTAGATCATGCATATAACTTGAAATTCATGAAATCATGATGGGAAATAGATTAAATCCATAATTTAAATCATAATTCCTATTGGGCTTGTAAATACCATAAATGGAAAAGTAAATCATAAATCGATTAATCATGAGTCATGCATAATTAGGCTAAATTAAATAGAAATTAAGAATCGATAATATTATAAATAATTTAAATCATAAAGTTGATCAAAACCCATTAGAATATGATAAGATTCAAAAATCACAAAGCCCATTAATAATCATTAGATTTTTATATAGATCTACTTCAAAACCCCATAAACTTTTGATAGTATTTTCATAAAATCGTAGAGAATTGGCATGGGTGAGAAAGGAAACACTCATTGAGAGCCTTACATACCTGGAAACACTGATTCTTAACCTCCCTTGAATTCCTAAGAAGGAATTGGATGAATTTGAAGAGAAAAGCCTTGAATCCCTCTACGATCACCTATGTATACTCTTGCATGCATGAATGGGGACTTAGAATAAATTATCCCCCTAAAAACCCACCTTCCCTAAGATAAAACGACGTAGTTTAGGGTCTCATAGCTTGGAAATGTCGAAAATTCCCTTAATGAATCTTGCCTGAAAATGGTCCAGGTTGAACCAACGGACGGAACTCACGGGTCGTTAGAACTAACGACGACCCATTCTGTTGCTCGTCGTTTGCACTCTTGGAACTTGCTTCCAGAACTAACCAATGGATGGAAAGGATGAAATGTCCTATGAAACCACGAATTGTTACATCGACCGTTGTTTTCCCTTCACAAACACTGAACCTTCTAACCACGAGCCTTACCACGACTCGTGATTGCTCCCAACAAGTTGTGGTCTTGATTGATCCATCATATGCACTAGAAATTCTTGCAACTCAATGACAACCAGTAACCACGGGTCTTCACATCTCACGAGTCATTGGACAATCTATTGTATCCCATCTGCTGAACCCAACCTCCTCCAATGCCTACTAACAACGGCTCGTTGTTTCAAACAGCGGGTAATTGTGTCGTCCGTCGTCTCCACTGCCACCCAAAATTCCCTCACCACGACTACATATAATGACCCTTGGTCTGATACCATGAGTCGAGACATGGCCCGTCTTGTGCTATTTTTCCCAATTTTAGCAGTTTTCAACTTTTAACTTCCGGGTCTACTCTTAAGCACTTTCGGGGTATTACAATAGTTTAGAAAACTTGAAACATAACTTATAATTTAAAACATCGTAAAATCTGTCATTAATCATAGTTCATCATTCAAAACATACTCAGATCATATCCATGATCAAGACTAAGGAATTCATGCATTGGGTGAAAACCCCATGGAATCATCAATTAGAACATCATGAATTCGGAGGAAATTGGGCATGAGTGTGGATGATTACACCCATTCATAGGCCTACGTACCTGCAGGGATCTTATTCTTACACTTCCTTGATATCCCAAAGAGAATTGAGGAAGAACTTGAAGAAGCTAGACTTAATTACCTCACAAAACCCCTAAGCTTGCATGCATGAATTAGGATAGGCTTAGAATGATATAACCCTTCTTAAAACACTCTATTTCAATATTAAAATGATATAGTTTAGGACCCTAGGTCTTAGGAATGATGAAAATACCCTTAATGAATTTCCTAGAAAAACTGCTCTACCAGTGATAATGGGTGTCACAATGGACCGTTACTAGCTCCAACCATTCATTACACCCCTCGTTGTAACACCCTGAATACCAGACCCCAAACCTTCTACCATGATAGGTTCCACGAGTCGTACCCAGCTCCAACAACTCGTGGTAATCATTCGTCGACACTACTGCCCATCTCTCGGGATTCCTCCCAATAGGCACTTACAATGACTCATTGCTCCCAACGATGAATTGTCACGTGACTCGTTACTTCCTCCCTAAACCAGACCCACCTCACAACGGCTCATATCAAATGATCCGTTACATCAAATAATGAGTCATTCCTAGACCCATTACTCCCAACAACAGGCTTGTAGTATCTCATCACTAACACATCCAACGGATCGTTAGTCCCCCCCAATGACCTGTACAAAGACCGGTTCTAAGAAAACATTCTAGATTTCTGCTACTTTTCATTTTTAAATCACGTGTCTAGGCTTAAGCACTTCTGAGGCATTAAATGCATAGACTGGTTAGGGGTGAACAACAAAGAAAAAAATGTCAAAGAAAAGTGGGGTGTGGTGTGAAATGTCAAAAGAATAAAAAAGAGAAAAAAGTTGAAATGTCAAAAGAAAATAAAAGAAAAAGATAAGAAAATTATACTACACCCACAAGTGACAATTGAAATGAGAAAAAAGGAGAAAAATTGAAAAAGATAAAAAGGGGTAAAAAGGTAAAACAGAAAGCCAAGTTGTGTAGTTCCAAGAAGGGTTAGTCACTAATATTCATATCTACCATACCCAACCTAAAAACTACATTACAAGATGAGAAAAGTCCTATAGTTATACTAGCCTAATTGTCGGAAAAGACGAAGTCGAGAAAATAAGGGCAAGGCTATGGTATCCGTTGTGCAGTATTTGGAACTTCATTGTAAGAGTGAGAGTCCTATATGTCATGAGTTGTAGTTGCATGTATGCATAGCTGTCTTGATTTGAATGAAAAAGGGCCCAATATCTAAGAATGGTCTGTGTGCAAATTTTATTATGTTGGTTGTAGGTCTTCTATTTTATTTTCTAGTTAAGCGTCATTTATAGTTTTGTTTTGTTTTTACATGCAAAAGTCATAAGTTAAGGGTATTGATGTGTTGTGGGTTTGCAACACTTTCAATGATTAAAACTGAGAAAATATACATGGTCTTACGTGTGTTTATATGGATATGATGCACTTTTTCTTTGTTTACAGGGAAATGAGGTGTTGGAGTTGAAATCTATAAAAGAAGGAAAAAAAGTGCAATAATTGGGCCAAGTGTAGACTTCAGTACGAGTCGTACCTATTTGGTACGAGCCATACTAGAATTCATGATGAACTTAAAAATGATTTATCAAGGTACTAGCCAAGTATGACTCTTGATACGAGTCGTTCCATATTTGTATGAACCGTATTGTGAGTCATGGAAATATAAAAAGGATGCACATTGATTAGTCTCCTAGTACGGATGGAAGTCACGAGTCATGATGAATACCAACCACCCATGCCAAGGAGCCTTAGTAAAGTTCAGAACAAAGTTGAATGACAGATCCCATGGTACGAGAGGTAACCACTAGCCATAATATTAATGTTCGAATCGTACCCAAGGCCCATGGAAATATCAGAGGATGCCAAAATCCACAGGACCGGACTATGACAACATTGTATGACTCATAAGAGCATTGTACGACTCGTACCAGCTCCCAACACTTAACCAAATTCATAGCTAGCAGGCATTGTACGAGTGAAGCTACAACTCGTATGATCAAGTTATGAGTTGTAGAAATGGCGGCAACAGTTTATTAGTTTTCCATGTTAATTTAGGATAGATTTCTAATTATTTGTATAAATAATTTTCTAGGTTATTTTTGTTAGCTGACTTTAGAGGTCGAATAATTTGAGGGAGAATTCGTTTTTTTGGAGATTCTTCTTGAGTTTTCCAATATTCTTGGGTTTTAATTCATTGTTCTTTAATTGATCAAAGTTCAAATGTGCAATAATTAAGTGGATTTTTGTTTCAATCTTCATTGTATGTTCTTTAGTTATGTTTTCTTCAATAAATGGTAATTCTTTTGTTACAATCACGAGAGGCTAAAACCTCCACAACTCGGATTGTGGGAACCATGGTGAGTTAACAAACAATGGTTTGCCCTAAGTGATTCTAAATAAATATGCATATTTGTACTGTCTTCTCTTCATCTTTAATGTTTTTTAACGATGTGCAACATTAGGACTTGCCTAAATTCTCTATTTTCTTTAACCTAGAGAAGTAGAGATTAGGAAATGAGAAGAGCAACAAAGCCTTAAACATTATAGTTCATTATATAACTTGAGTTGCGGTTGTAGGATAGTTAATTTAGAACAAATTGATAGCGAATGAAGTGAAATCACTCAAGAGACCTAATCTTGTAATTGATTATAGTCATCCAATAGAGATGAACCGGTCATTTGGATGAACCTATCTTATCATTTCTACTAGCTAATTATTGGTATATATCACAGGTGTAAAATCCAAAGTAGTGATGAATCCATGGGGAACGCTTCCCTAGTTAAATTGCATCAATTTAATAACAACTTAAATCTTTAATATTATTACATGTTTACTTCTTTAAAAACCCCCCATTAGGAGATAATAGAATTAAAAGTCTAAACAATACCATTATTTTACATCTTGACCATATTACCTGTGGGATTGACCCAAACTTTTGTTGGGTTCTTTATTAACAACATCCATGTCATACTTTTCTAGGGGTGTGATTTGAGCATTTCTGGCATTTTTGCCTAAGTTGACGTAGAAGAAGGTCAAATTTTTGTTGTTCGATGCTTACGAGAAGAGTTTTCAGGAGTTAAAGACTAGACTCACATCTGCCCCAGTACTGACCCTATTGGAGGGCAAAAACTACCTTATTTTGTATTTTGTATTTTGATGCCTTTAGGGTCGGTCTAAAATGTGTGTTGATGCAACATAGTAAGGTCGTTGTGTATTCCTCTAGAAAACTTTAGACTCATGAGAAGAATTATCGATGCATGACGTAGAATTAGCAATTGCGGTGTTGCTTCAATTATTTTGAGGTGCTATATGTATGGGTGCATGTTGATGTGTTCATGGATCATAAGCGCCTTCAATACGTGTTCACTAATAAGGACCTGAATTTGCGATAAAGGAGAAGTTTTGAGATTCTCAAGGACTATGACATGAGTGTCCTTTATTATAAGGGAAAGGCCAATGTAGTGGCAGGTGCTTTTTGTAGGTTGTCCATTGAGAGCATGCCTCATATCAAGGACGGGAGAAAGGAGTTGGTGAAGGATGTCCATAGGCTTACTAATTTAGGGGTTCACCTTATAGATTCTATGGATAATGGTGTTATCATTCAGAATGGGTCGACATTTTCATTGGTGACAGAATTCAAAGCTTGGCAAGATGAGGATCATATCCTAGCGAAATTGTGTGTGTGCCGGTTGTGCATGACCTGAGAGTGTCGATGTTAATCGAGGCTCAGGGATCTTGGTACTGTATCTATCTAGGTCCCACCAAGATGCACCATGATCTACAAGAATTCTATTGGTGGAATGGCATGAAGAAGGACATAGTGGAGTTTATGGCTTAGTGTCAAAATTGCCAATAGGTGAAGTTTGAGCATCAAAGACCTAGAGGTATTCTATAGGATATTAGTGTTCCTACATGGAAATGGGAAGAGATAAATATGGACTTCATTATAGNGAAGAGATAAATATGGACTTCATTATAGGGTTGCCTCGTACACGCCAATAGCATGACTCTATATGGGTGATTGTGGACAGGTTGACCAAATCAACCCATTTCCTACTTGTAAAAACTATCAATTTTGTTTCTATGGAATAAAATTCCTTTGTCCATAATCTCAAATAGGGGAACTTAATTTACCTCTCATTTTCGGAGATCATTTCGGAAGGGACTTGGTACTCAGGTGAAGCTTGGCTCAACTTTTAACCCCAAGATAGATGTTTAGGCCGAGCAAACCATTCAGACTCTTGAGGACATGATAAGAACGTGTGTGATTTATTTCAAGGGTAGTTGGAATGATCACTTGCCTCTCATAAAGTTTTCCTATAATAATAGTTATCATTTCGAAAATGAGATGGTTCATGTTGAGGATCTTTACAAACGGAGATGTAGGTCACATATTGGATGGTTCGAGGTAGGTGAGGCTATGTTGATAGGGCCAAATTAAACTCATAAGGCGATTGAGAAAGTTTAGCTCATTATAGAAAGTTTGTAAATAGCTCATAGTCGTCAAAAATCTTAAGTAGATGTTAGGAGGAAAGAGCTTGAGTTTGAGGTTGGTGATTGGGTATTTCTGAAGGTGTCCCCCATAAAGGGAGTGATGAGGTTCAGCAAGAAAGGGAAACTTAGTCCCTGATATGTTGGTCCTTATATAATTTTGAGGCAAGTTGGCAAGGTGGTGTATGAGTTGGAGCTACCAATAGAGTTAGCTTCAGTGCATCTAGTCTTCCATGTGTTTTTGTTGAAGAAGTGCATTGGCGGCCCATCCTTAGTTGTCCTGATAGAGAGCATTTGTTTGAGGGATAGGCTTACTTATGAGGAGGTTTCGGTTCCTCGATCATCAAGTTCAGAAGCTGAGGAACAAGGATGTAGCTTCAGTGAAGGTTTTGTAAGGAAATCAGCTTGTTGAGGGAGCTACATGGAAAGCCGACGCTGATATAAGGTCTAAATACCCATATTTTTTCCCTTCCGACTCAGTTCTAGCATGAGGTACCAGTTTACCTCTTAGTACTCTATAAATTTTCATGCTAAGTTCATGTATGTATGTTTATTTCATGTTATAGCCTACATATATGTTTCATGAATTCAGTTCAGTCATGTAAATCAGTCCAGTGTCAGTCACTCTGTCAGTTTTCAGCTATATTGTTCAGTTTTGGGATCACAGTTCTTTCTCCATCCTTATAGTATGCGTGATCTACATTCAAGGATGAATGTTCCCAAGGTATAATGTAATGCCCCAAAAGTCCCTATGATTAGACCCGAGGACTGAAATAAGGATATCAAGAAAATCTTCACAGGTCATAGAACAAGTCATCTACTAACTTATCAAGTGACCTGACGGGTCGTTACATGACTCATTAGGTGTGAAATTAGTGGACAAAGATATTAGTTTTCTCCTGATGGATGGGACGATGAGTCGTTAAGTATCCCCACGATTCGTTTAGCTAGTTGTTAAGTGTGCAGTCATGGAGAAGATGTTGATTTTCGGTGTACTTCACGGATTGAGGAACGAGTTGTCATGCCCCCTAACGACCCGCTAAGTGACTCGTTCAGCTGGGAAAGATTAGAGAATGGGTTTTGGATTCAGTGGCGACAGGTCATAAAATGAATCGTTACTTGACCCAATGGACCGTCAAGTGGGTCATTGGGGTCTTGCAGGGTCATTTTCCCAGTCGGTTCATTAAGGGTGTTTTCGTAATTTGTATGTTCCTAACTCCTAAAATAAGTTATTTTAGCCTTCTAAAATGGTTTTTAAGGGTTTCTAATTATTCTAAACCCCCATTACACTCCTAACATCCCTAAGTGGAGATTAAATCCCCTCAAGAGAAGCTAGGGTTCGTCATCAAGTCTTCCTCAATCCCCTTTGGGTCTCCAATCTAATTGAAGATTCTTCAAGCCCAAGTATGTAGGGTTATGAATAGGGGAAAATCTACAATCATAATTCATAATTTCATCTTAAATCAATGATTCAAGTCTCTAAGCATGTGAAATTGAATCCTAGGGCTATTACCCAATTTTCATGAAATCATCCATTCTTTCTCTATGGGTATGATACCTTCATTTTTTGATTGATGTTTCATGACTATTAGGGAAGATTTAAACCTAAATTTAATTATTAATTCATGATTTCAAATTTATGAAGATTATGCCCTATTATACATGATTTACTAAATTTAAGCTTATGAGTCCATGATTTGAAGTATGATGAATTAAATTATGTTGTATGATAACAATGCATGATTTCCACAAAACCTTTTATGAATTTATAAATTTTAGAGTATGATGATTTTCTCAAGTATGCATGGCTTTTATGAATATCAAGTTTATGATCATAGCTGACACATGGACATATTTTATGGCTAGTTTAGTTATTTCGAGCATGTTTATGAATCCCATGATTTAAAATAGCCCATGTACTCAAGAATGTTTCATGATTATTATATGAGCACTATATATATTTTGGGAGTAGTATTTTTCACCTAGTAGAATAGGCTTACGGTGCACCCAGGTCTTAGAACTACGTGCTAACGTAGCCATGACTGAGCCTCCATGAGAGTGTCTCCCATGCCCATATGGGCCACCCCTGAGTGATATCACGCCTTTTTATGGTTCTACCCTTTTCAAAATATGAACACCGTCCCGACTACGAATTTATAGGTTGGGCTCCATGTATGCTCACGTGGTGTATGTCGGTTATAAGAAGCTCCCATTATTCCTCATGTTTTCAGTTACTCATGTTCATGATTTATGATATTATATTTTATTGCATACTTGACCCATTAATAAGTTTATGAGATTTCACTTATGATTTCAAGCATGACAAATTATATGATATCTATTTCAAAACCTAGGGGTAAGCGTAAGAAAACTTTTCATTCTGGTGACTAGAACCTCAGTAATGGCTTTATGATGCACATATAACCTCCCACTACCACATAGTGAGTCAATTCCACCTTATCTCCCTTTGTTCATAATCCAAAATTTTCATCAAGCCACCCTTTTAACCTTTCGATTTCTTTGTAAAGCCTCCTTTAGACAAGAGATAATACAATCCACTTCAGATCTTTCTTCTTTTGATTCAAGGTTTTTCAACCCGCCATTTTTTTTCTTTTCATCAAAAATTGGGGCTACCTCACATTGAATTTCCCTTCTCTTTTTCCCTTTTATGCATACCCCCAAACTTAGGCTTTTGCCTACATCATATTTTATCTTTCCAATCCCAAATCTTGGGTTTCAAGCCCCCATTTTTTATCACTAGAAATTAGGTAGAATGAGTGTCAAAGGAGAGGATTCACAAAGGGTTTAACGCTTGTAATGAGGTTTCCAAAGAAAAGGGTTAAGGCTCAAGAATTGGCTCAGTAGGATCGATAGTTATTGGATGATCATTTTGTGATGAAGTGACTATCCAAGAAGGGCCTAAGGTCATCTCCCACGTTCGGCTACTTTTAAGACTTCTCCTTGACTCACATTTGGGGCAAGTTCTAGATGATAAGAATACACAAGAATCAAACAAAATCTTACCACACAAGATACCACACTCCAAGGAGTCTAGCTATTCTCAAGGTCAATTCAAAGCCATGAATTTTGATAAGCTATTTCAAGTTTTGTAAACTTGTTTTATGGATCAAAAAGTCAAAAAGGAATGTAGAAATCATGACAAGAGAATGTTTTTCTTCAAATTCGTTAGCCCCTTATTCTAAAAAATCCTATTGTTGTGCCAAGTAAAAAAATTGGTGGTGCCTCTGAAAATGAGTGCAACAAGGACTAAAAGACATGACATGTTTCCTTAAGAAAGTCACCTTTGAATCCATCATCAGGAAATTTCACCTGGTTCGACGCAAAAAAAGATAAGAAATAGATACTCCTTGGGAAAGAACTATAGTATAAACAAAACCCTCAGAGTTTATTCATTGGCTACTATTGACAAAGGTGATGTTGGGTATATTCTTATGCGCATTAGCCATGTTTTGCCCATATTTTGCCATATTTTGAGTTTATAATCCTTATAAAATGCATAAATTCATGTTTTCGTGTGTCTTTTGAGATAACAAATGTTTTTAGATGTTTTGAGCAGGAAATCAAGGAAAGGGACCCAAAAATGACCCACGATGTGAAGAAAGAAGAGTTCGCGAAAGTCAGCCTGGGTTATAGCCGGTGTGGCGCGCCAGCCCTTGAACTTCTGAGAACTCTGAACCAAAGATGGTGCTATGGGTTGCGTGGGGTGCTAGTTCCCAAACTTCATTGGAGAATTTGACCAATACTATGGCGAGATGAGAGGCGTGGAGTACCTAAAACATCCAGACTTATGAAATTTTTCCAACATTCTGGTGCTTTTGATGCAGTAGGGCACTAGAAGAGTTCTAATTCTCTAAAATTTGACTAATACTCTTGTTCTTTGTGTGGTGTAGGGTGCCTGGAGAGTCCATAAGTTACGAAAATTGGCTAATACCTTGTTTCTATGGCTGACATAGGGTGCTCGGAGCAAAACTTCAAAGGAAAAATGAGCCAAACATGGGGCTAAGGAGGGCGCAGCATGCCAGACCCATTAAAGGATGGATTTTGCTGATTTTGAAGCTAGTTTCCTTAGGGCAAAAGAATAATTTGAGGGCTCACCTATAAACATAACATCTAGGACATTTGTTAGCAATTGGAAATCATTTTGTTTTATAGTAGTAAGGGTTGTAACATAATTTTGAAGGTGAAGAAGTCTTAACTTAGGTTTCTTCTTTTCTTTATCATTTTACTTTTAATGATGATGGTATCTTTATTTTTACACTTGCCTATGAGTCTCCCACTCTAGGTTTTTGGTCGTACCTATGGTCAATGTTTGAAAGATTCGTTATTGCTAGTTTTGATTCTTTCTTAAAGTTTGTTTATATTTACTTTTTATAATTGCCTATTCTCTAGACTGATACCTTGTGAATATATCGATTGGGTTTTGGTTGAACTCCTAAGAGGAAACTTAAAGGATTAAAAGTAAATGTAAAATAGGAATTCAATGATCCTTTGGACCATTCATATAAGTTTAGAAGTTGTTGATGAGGATAGGGATACACACTTCAACCCTGTTTAGTTGAAATACAAGTAGGCATAATTGTCGTTTCATCTTTCTCCTACGACCATAGGGATATAGGAATTAGGGTTCATTGGATAGTTCTTGGATTCTCAGGAGAGTGGTAAGAAAAGGGAGAGTAACTTGAAACTAGAAATGCTGGGAAGAATTAATCCAGCATAATCAAGTCTTTATAACTCAACCTGAAGTAAAAGTGCCATTTGCCTAGACTTTCATCATCATTTGAAGTATCAATAAGTTTGCTAAAATCTTAGATTATTAGTTCATTTTCATTTCACATTTAATATTTTAATTCTCCAAAAGTGTAAATAGTACAGAAATAAAGAGATAACCTTAAACGAGTAATCTGACAAGTCTTTAAGGGATCGATTATTGGGACTTCTTGTCCAATATTACTTTATGACCATGTGCACTTGCGTGAAATCAAGTTTTTGGTACCATTTCCGAGGACTTGAAGATTTATAATTCGTTCATAGGTTAGGATTTTTATTCTAGTGTACTGTATTTTATGTTTTGTTACTTTTGTGTTGAAGTTTATAGGTGTTGTATGCTTAGTGTATGCCAACTACAAGAAGAAGAGGACCACCTTTGGCTTCTTTTGATCTTGATATTGATAGAGTTTTTTGCAAGTTAATCATGGAGAATAACGAGAAAGCACAGGGCAACAACCAAGAAGGGGTTCCAGGGTTGAATTTTTTTAGGCCGAACTTGGAAAATGCTTCTAAAGCAATCACCATGCCGGCCATCAGGAGAAACTTTGAGTTGAAGGAAGGGACCATTCGGTTGGTCCAAATTACTTGCCAATATTAGGGAAAGATGTACGAGGATCCTTGTAGATATTTGATGGCGTTCGCGGAGCTGAGTGAGAACTTTCACTATTAGAACGTGTCAGATGAGTATGTTAAGATAACTTTTTTTCCATTTTCATTTATTGGTGAGGACAAGGAGTGGCTTCAGAATGAGCGAACAGGTTCCATCACAACTTAGGAGGCTTTTTCCAACAAATTCATCAACAAATTCTTCTCTTCAAGGTGGACAAAAGAGTTGAGAGGGAGGATCTATGCTTTTTTGCAGAGAGATGGTGAAACCTTGGATTAGGCCTGGGAATTATACAAGGGATACATGAGAGATTTCCCACACCACATGCAGCCGAAGGAGTTTATCCGGAACAATTTTACAGAGGGGCTGAAACCAGAGTAAAAGATCATGCTTGATGCTACCACACAGGGATGAATTTTGTCCAAGAGCGATAAAGAAAAGGAAGCTCTTTTGAACCTAATATTAGATGGGAGTCAAGACTATCAGGACTCAGGTAGAGGATTCACAACAGCCAAGGTTCAAGGAATGCTCGAGGTAGATGGTGTAGTAGTAATCTGAGTAGATATTAGTCAGTTGGTGAATGTGATTAGCAAGCTTGTAACTACACTAGTAGGAAGTTAAGTTCAGTAGGTCCATCCGGTCCAGACTCCACTATCATCATGTGAGGTATGTGGAGAAGGCCACGCTTATTTAGGTTGTCCACTAAATCCAGAATATATATATATTTTGTAGGAGAACAAGCTCATGGTGGAGGTTTTAGGGGTAATACTTACAACCAGGGGGTATAGGAATGAAGCCAATCCCTCATGGGGAGGGACTCAAAATTTCCAAAGGCCCCAGAAAAACTATCCAAGACCTCAAGGCCAGCAGCTGAGCAATTCATTAGAGGAAATAATGAAGTAGTGGATGGTTCAGCAAACTCAAGTGGTTAAAAAAATGTAGAAGTCCATCTATGAGATAGAGAGATAGATGGGGAAATTGGCCCTTCATTAGAACAATAGACCACAAGGGATACTTCTGAGTAATACCGAGAAAACACCAAGGAAAATATGAGTGCAATTTCATTATTGTCACGACTCGAGTCCACACCCCGGACACGACACGATATGTAGGATCAAAAGTGACCCCAAGAAAACCCATGATAAAACATACTTCTACTATGAATGACAACTAAAGATAATAATAAGTGGAAGATGACTAAAGCAACAAGAAAATACTAATTTATAACACCAAATCTGAACATACACTAAAAAACCTCAAACTTAATCTATAAACATTGCTTGAAATCCTTCTAAAAAGAACTGACGAGTTACTGGGAAAATCCCTAGTTAATTCTAATATCTACAAATCTAAACTGAATATTCATAACTGAAAAGGAAACTCCAGCCCTCAGCAGATGAGAACTCTGTTCGGCTGTCTGATGACTACACGCAAGTGCACGTGGTCGAACAAGTAGTAAGAGGCTCAAGTAAGCCAAGTATCGATCCCACAGGAACTGGACTACAGGGCAAAATCACCTCAAGTGTCAATTTACTGTAACTCTAAAAATGCAGACAACAGTGTAAAGAAAAGTTTTTATACTTTGTTATCTAAATAAATTTATTCTAAGTCTAAACCGAATATACAAGGTGTGAGTCCGAACTATGGATATGGAGCATGCCGAGGCTAAATGAACATGGGAAGAAATTAATTATCAACATACATGGTTTATCTTTTCCCCGCCATAGTCGTAACTTATGCCTATGGATTAAGTATTTAACCCAACTTAAGAATCATGAACCTTCCACCTACATTTCCTTGATAAGAAGAAATTCATGTTCTAGCCATACAAAATCGATTCCACTCTTGACTAATACGACTCCGTGTGTATATTTCTATCCTGAAGAAGTAAATCAATTCTCAATTTTCCCAAACAAAGAACAGATCATATCCTATTAATTCACAACTTTCCAGCTTATGCCCTCTCGGTGAAACCGACTTTTTGGATTTACATTAACATTGGCCGTATATTAATGCAAAGAAGAACAAGAATTAAATAGAACAACCATAGAAGAAAAAGATGAAACAACCAAAGAATCAACAATTACATTTCAATACAACGGTTCCTAACCTCAGCAAGAAATGGAATTAGCCACTCATTTGTGGAATAAACATCGTTAACTGAGTGTAAATCATACAAACAATTGAAAGAAAGAAGAAAGGAGAAAACCCTAAGAATTTTCATCCTCAACCGCCCGGAACCCACGTTTGCTCCACCAAGTCGAATATGGGAAAATAAACCTAAGTGTGCTATTTATATTAGTAGGAATTTTTCCCGGAATAACAGTAACGCGGTCACGGAGTGCAACGCGGAGCATTGCCTCTCCGCGGACATGGCCCAAACGCTGAGGCCTTCGAAATGCCTGTAATTCCACTCTTAAGCAAGATCTCAGTTGCTGCTGGCGGCCGTCACGCCGCTCTCTGCACATGGCACGCCCTCACAGCGGGAGGTGGCTCCTCGCCGTGACACGGCGCTGCGCGCGCTGATGTTGTGCCTTGCTTTGTCTGCTACAAGTATGCCCGGCATTGGCGCAGACGGCGCCATGCTGGCAAGACGCATGGGCCAGGCACGCTGCTTCGGGCTAGCCTTGCCATGGCCTCCTGCCTACTACCCGTTTCTTCCGACTCCAATCCTTTCCTTCACCAACTTATGATTTAGTTCCTAAAAATCATTAAAACCTACAAAACAAGGACTAATCATGTTGGTTATCACATATAATCACATTTATATATAAATTACATGAAAATGTATTAACTTAATAACATGACTAATTCAAGTTGTAAAGCGTATCAATATGTATGATATTTTTTGACCGTGATCACAACCCCACACTTAAAGCCTTGTTCGTCCTAAAACCTTTTAATACCCTGCTGTAAAATGAAGCACTGCCACATAACTAATCTAGCACGATGATTCAAATTACTATTATGATGATTATTTAAGATAAGCAAAAAATAAAGCATGCACGCTGGATCAATGAAATGAAATACAACCATGTTAAGACTTCTTAACCTCAAGAATCGACTCTCAATCGAAGCAAACTCCTGCAAATCAACTGATTAAGAGATCCCACATGAACTATATCCTTCATTAAACATGTGCTCTCACCCAAAGAGAGAGTTACCCAATTTCACACGTTAAACCCACACTTTATATCACAACATGTGGGTACATAAATAGAATTTCACTCACTCTCACAAAGAATTCACATGCACCATGTAATAACTCCATAAGCTTGCCTCAGTGTTCTACTTCACTAATTTGAGGATGCATTTAATGTAAGATCAAATATGACTCTTTAGGTTGGAATGTACTCGTGTGTAGGTAGGTACTATTGTGATAAGTACAGTGACTATCTTCCTAAGCGCTTTCAATGTATATCACGCCTCACATGAACTTCCCCTTCCCTTACTTCACCTTTTTATCCTTGGTAGTTTTCTTTTCCTTGTTCCCCCATTTCTTTTAGGCACTTTTATCTCATTATTAAGGAGTTATAACATTTTCTATTCATTTGTTTTCTTACTCCTTATTAATAATCAACCATTTTTACACAAGTGCACCTTTGACCTTTCTCAACTTTTACAACTTACACTTTCTTCTCTTTTCATTCCTCTCACTCCTTCACTCTTCTTGTTTTTTCTTCTTTGCCGCCAGAGCTTTGGATCAAGTTCAAGGCTAATGAAATAAAAAAGGATGGTTTTATGTCAGTACTATCAAAGAATAGGCTAAGGCTCAATGTAATACTAGGATTAATATTTCAAGGTAGGTAAACACGGATAAAGATTAGGTTCATACAAAGAAATGCCTAAATCATCTCCTACAATTTTACATCCTTCATTTCGCTTATAAACACACTGTGCAAGTTCTAGACAATCCACAATAGCATAGAATACTCAAAAACCTTACACTCGTGGCACATGCTCAATTCAAGACACATTCCGCAAACTCTTACTTAGCTAATCACAAGAATTTAAAATTAAGCTTCAATCATATTGAGTCAAGTTCAAGAGCCTAAGATTCTCAAACAAAGTTATACATTTACATGCTTGTACCAAACATACTTGCATCTCACAATCAATATAGCAATATAACAAGAATATCAAGCAATTAATTAGCCGTGATTCAAAAACTAAACCTATTGACTAATTTTCCTCAAGACTAGCCATCATCCATCAATCTTCTAAATAGTCCTAATTACAACTTCGGTTCAATGGGACTCTTCCCGGTAAAAGAACCAAAACAAACCCGAGAAACTCCACGATAAAATAAAATACGAAATTTTTTTTTAAAAATATCGATAATTTCACAAAAACTATTTACACACTAGTTACAAACATTCAAATAAAGACAACCGGTCAACACAATTACAACACAAACATAATAATAAACAAAGATAGGGTCATAAAATTTTTTTCTTTTTTCGAATATTAATAATGAATATGCAAATTACTATCGTGTCATCTTACGCTGAAAAACCAAACACATAATCACCCATCAACTACTCGCTTCACCCGGCATCCTGTAATCAATGAAAACAGCGTAACAGAATATGGAAGCTCTCTATGGCAGTCAAAGCATCCATTTGACATCATTTGTTTAATCTGATTTTCAACAGTTTCCATTTGTCGCCCGCAATCCTTCACACCCTCATTTCACATGAATGTGCTCATCCAATCATCATAATACTCAATCTGGACACTACATAGTTTCGCATTTCATTGGTATGGTCTCTAGGCTGAGTTAATTTTTCCTTCACACTGCTCCCGCCCATGTGAGCTGGTTGTCTTCAATCCAATATATGGCTAGCAGATTTATCGATCCAAAAAAATGCCTGCCACCAGCGGAATCGCCAGATGTGCCACGCCCGCCTTTACATCATACACCTTCTTCCTCCATCCATGACATGTCAGTCTTTTCCTCCACATCCAGCCCTCGTGAACGTGGCCGTAGACCGCCAAACCCGTACTCCGTGCCCTTGATGCAAGTGGCTCTCTTCATAGCGGCTATGATCACTACACCTGAACATTTATCTCTAGCCCTTTCATCAAGGTATACACTGCATACGCGATTCTGAGTGACATCCGTCATGTGCACCCCGAATGTGCAAGAACACACAATCTTCGCCCGACCCCGGCTTCCCCTTGCTCATCTCGCGAGTATGGCAATGTCCGACGTGTAGTTCCTTATGCCTCGCTTCAGACAGGCATTAATTGGTTTCCACACATTATGCTGTGTCTGATATCATAAAGAGTAAGGAGTGAGATATCTAACCGCTGTAGTACATGGGCGTCTCGTGTCTCGCGCCCCAACATAGAATTCGTGGTGAGGCTCAAATGTGACACCCTGCCCCCTTATCTTGACTCGTGTGACGCGTAGTGTCGGGTTCCAGCTGGCGGACTCTCGAATCAAGTGCATTGCACTCCTTGGGCTCTTCAAAGATGAAGTTCAGCCTGGCTTATGTCAATACGCCGTACAATCCCGGGAATTTCGCAGGCGGCTCCTCGCAATCGCCTCCTCAGTGGTGCTATTTTTGTCTCCTTTATGTTTGGCATACCATTTCTTTCCTTCGGCTTACCACCCATCGGAACGTATTGGCGCGTTGGCCGCGCGAACCGCAGGCCGCTGGGATCATGCTCCTGGGCCTCGATCATCTTTCTACCAGCCACTCGATGTAGACGCCTTTCCTTTGTCTCGCTCGCTCGACATCGCGTTCCGCCAAATAAAGCGCACACACCCAATGTCGGGCCAGACTTGTAATTAGCTCGACTATATCGGGTTAGGCTAGGCCACCGCACACCCTAGTCTTCAGCCACACCACGATACGGCAAGATCATACAAATTCTATTATTTACATAAAAACAAAGAAACCGAAAACAACAAAACAACAAAAATGCCTGCATTCAATGATTCACTGTGATAACATCTATGTACTCATCAGATTTCGTGATACCTAATCTCACCATTACCATCACAAACATTTTGATCCTATACACTTAGCAAAGACAACCCCAACCTACGAATTCTGCCCCTATGTGATTTGATAATTCCATCTGGCCAACACTTCGTTCCCGCGGCCCATGGCTTCTTAGCATAATAACGTTAAGAACATTACAATTCACCTCACCCAACATGCACAAACCAACAATTTTTCACATTTCAATCTCAATTCAATTTCTTCCTATTCGCAACCCAACCTCAACTACAATTTCAACAAAATTCAATTAAGCATTTAATTATCGCGTTCATATAATCACAACGATCCTACAAACATCAATCAACCATAAATCTCTAATTGAATTTAAGCTAAATTTATACTTAGGGTAAGGGTTACTCATCAACTCAAACTAAAAATAAATCGATAAGAATTGAGATGAAGTTAGAAAACATGCATCTACTTGAAGAGAGTTATGAAGAGAAATTGAATAAAGACTAAAATGTCCGTGCCACGCTGGGGAAGGGGAATTGGGAAAGCTGTCGAGGGGGATGGGAAATGGGAAGAAATGAGGTAATTTTAGTGTTGTGATTTTCGCGCTGGTCGCCCGGTGACGCCCGGTGTGATTCCGACGCGAATTGGCTACCTTCTCAACGGTCATCGAGTGCAACGCGGAGCACCCCTTCTCAAGTGGACACCTGGAGTTATCGCTAGCCAAGATCGAATTTCTTAAAATTCCAGATCGGCTTCAACGCACAATGAGGTAATGCAGAGGCCCTCTCCGTGACACGGAGCCAACGCGCAGTGCTCACCGCTTTGCCACCTTTTATTTTTATTCTCACTTGATTTTTCCTTTTTATGCTTGCATTTCGCTCCGTTCAACTCAAAATTAAACTTTAAACAAGAAATTCAGATCAAAGTTTCACCGCACACCAAAAATATATTATATATATTTTATTTTATATTATTTATATTTTTTTCAATTATTTTTCACACGCATTACATCCACCACAAATCGTTAAGCACAAGAATTTTAAAATTTTCATCAAGCCTCAACTTAACATTTAACGAGGGTGAGGAATACTCCCTGAGGCCTAGGCCCAGCCCAGCATGCTTCCGTTCAAATTTTGCACAAGTGAGTGTTCACCCCACACTTTTCTCTGCTCTCACGCTTGTTATTCTCCTTCACTGTGCCTTACTTCCCCTCCATCTCGTGCTTAATCTTCCACCAAAAACAACAAAAATAAAACAAAATAAAATCAACACTAATGCAAGAAATTAAAATGGATACCCATGGTACCCTTGGGCTGCCTCCTGGGCAATGCTTACTTAGCTGTACGAATGGCTATGTTTGAACAATCGCTTTTTCCTTCGCCTTGAGGATATGAATCTCACCCTAATTTCTTCTCCAATTTCCTTATGCTCCTGCAGGTGAAAAATTGTGGGGTGACCAAGCAATAGATGTCGCCTTGACGTTTATTGGCCCTTACGCGTAAGTGAAGTCATTCTCGTCTATTAGATTCTAGCAAATTTCGTAATATAGGGCTTGGTCCTCCTCTCATTATTTATAGTTTTGTAAGACTCCATTTCTATGTCGTCAACCAAACTCAAAGTAGAAAAAAAATGTTTGAGTGAGGTCCAATGCACCTTGGATTCCGAAATGTAATGCAATTGACCTCCTTACTTGTATACCTCTTCTCCGCATCAACATCTATCTCTCCAAGAGTGTCAAATGGGGTATACTCTATCTCTTCTCTCCTACACGAACTTCCTACAAGTGTGAGCTCATCACGGGGACACCCAAGAGGCTTCCCGAATGCCTGCCATTCGAAGACCACCCTTGTCTTCCTCTTGTAAATCCCCTTGAATATCGCCCTACAACTCACTCCGCAATTGTCACAAGCTTCACTCTCGCCCATCATCTCCGTGAATTTAACGCTCATCCTTTTGTGAGCCTCTCGCATTCTCCCTCTTCCCGACTTATCAATGTTGCCATTGCCTCCTTCATCGCTTCGATTGCTCAACGAGTTGTTTCAAGATATCTTCTAATCGGTCTTGGCGTCCCAAGTACTCATTTTCAACTCCGCCATATTCATCAAAACAATGTAAGGATCATAGTAGGGGTCTGGGATCGGAGTATGTGTATTTATTACCCATCCCAATGGCTATTATCTTGACCACCACATATGTTACACGTGTTACAAAGTTGCCACAAGTGGTGTCCTCCACCCGGTAAAGGTCACAAAAATATGAGTATCACCATTTAACCATTTGGGTTCCAATGATGTCATGTCAAGAAGGGTATCCGAAAAAATCAAAAAGATTGAAAAATAAAATCAAAACCACGTTGTCAACGCTATATCGAATTCGTTAACTAACACTTAAGAAAAATTTTACCAATTGCCGTCCCTCAACGGCGCCAAAACTTGTTCTGCTGTTCGATGACTACACGCAAGTGCACGTGGTCGAACAAGTAGTAAGTGGCTCATGTAAGCCAAGTATCGATCCACAAAATCACCTCAAGTGTCAATTTATCAGAATCCTAAAAATGCACATAATAAAGATTGTAAAAAGAAAAGATTTTTATACTTTATTCTCTAAACTTATACTAAGTCTAAACCGAATATACAGTGAGTCTCAACTATGGATAAGGAGCATGCCGAGGCTAAATGAACATGTAAAGAAATTAATTATCAACATACATGGTTTATCTTTTCCCTAAGCAGTTAGCGTCTAACTTATGCCTATGGATAAAACTCTCGTATTTAACTCCAACTTAAGAATCATAGAACCTTTCCAATCTACATTTCGTGATAAGAAGAAATTCATGTTCTAGCCATACAAAACCGATTCCACTCCTTTGACTAATACGACCAGCAGTATATTTCTATCATGAAGGTAAATCAATTCTAAATTTTCCCAAACTAAGAAAAGATCATCCTACACTCACAACTTCAGCTTTGTCTCTCTCGTGAAACCTGGATTTTTGATTTACATTAACACATTGGCCGACATTAATGCAAAAGAAGAACAAGAATTAAATAGAACAACCATAGAAGAAAAGATGAAACAACCAAAGAATCAATAATTACATTTCAATACAATTGTTCCTAACCTCAGTAAGAATGGAATTAGCCACTCAATTGAGGATTAAACATCATAAATGAGTGTAAATCATACAAACAATTGAAAGAAAGAAGAAAGGGATAGAGAAAACCCTAAGAATTTTCGTCCTCTCAATCAGCCCGGGAACCCACGTTCTTGCTCCACCAAGTCGAATATGTGAAAATAAAACCTAAGTGTGCTATTTATATTAGTAGGAATTTTTCCTAATAACAAGCAACGTGTCACGGAGTGCAACGCTGAGCATTGCCCGCGGACACTACCCAAACGCTGAGGCCTTCTCCGAAAATGCCCAAAAATCGACTCCAAAGATCTCGCGTATTGGAGGCGTGTCACGCCGCTTCGGCGCTACATGGGCACGTCCCTCGTTGCGGAGGTGGCCTCGCCGTGATACGGCTCGCGCGCTGATGTCAGGCGCTCTTTCTTTGTTCGGCGCGCATTCTCGGCATTGGCGTGGCACCTAAGGCGCGGAACACGCACAAAGGGCACGTCGCTCGGCGCGGCCAGCCTTGGGCGCGGCCTTTCCCTTGCCGACTTTCGCCCGTTGTTTCCGACTCCAATCCTTTCCTTCACCAACTTCTGATTTAGTTCCTAAAATCATTAAAACCTACAAAACAAGGACTAATCATGTTGGTTATACATATAAACACATTTATATAAAATTACATGAAAAATGTATAAAATAACTTAGACAACACTACTTAATCTGTTGTAAAGCGATCACGGTATGATATTTGTTCAGGATCAAACTCACCACCTGAAGTACTAAGAATCACTAAGAGGAACTAGTCAGGAAATATATTGGTAATTCGAGCCTATATCATAAAAATGATATAGCATATGTAAATATGCGATAAGTACTTTGAATGTACCGAGTACGTGAGAGAAATCTAAACATACATATATTGAATAATAGTAAGTTGGAATCGTAATAATATAAAAAAATAGACCGAAATGTGGTGTCCTGGATAGAATAAGAATCATGTAAATATACCGAATCAACTATAACAGGAGAGCTTATAACCGACATGTAACATATGTTAATGAATGTGGAGTTTGATGTATAAACCCTATCGAAGAGAGCCCACTCGTACCTTGTCGTGGGTGTAGTGGTTTAACCGTGTGATCACTTTTTGGGCCCACTCGAGCTATTAACCTATGGTGGTACGTAGTTTTGGGAACTCCGGGTGTGTTGAACCCGATCTCGCTTCTGCTAAGTACTACCCACTGAAAACCTATTTATGTCTAACCGGCCGATAGCTCAAACCTGATGTCTTAAGACTTAAGTCGAACTACTTATCTAAAGCATTTTGAGAGTCTAAGAATTGAAAGAAATCACGTTCTAAGACTTGTTAGAGCTTTTGTTCGAAAGCATCGTAATACCAAGAATGGCAATCACGTGGGATAAACTAATACCACTAAATTTAATAAAATTACATAAAGAGTCAAAACCGATCAACTGGCATTTGGTGGAGAATACTAAGCACCGACTATAATACGAAACTAACATACTAAAGCATTAATTTTATGTTGATGTATCTACACTAACATTCATAATTCAAGTTAAAATATCATAATAATACAACATTCATATCTCTGAGTTCTAAATCATTCAAGTTTTATCTAAAATATCATAGCATAGAATCGTACAGAAAGAAATATGTATGAAAAACAAGGAAATGAATTTCAACTAGGAATGCTACAAATTCAAAGAAATAACAAGATTTTTAAGAATTTCTTAACCGACCACAACCCTAGCTTCAAATCTTATAATTGGATAGAATGAAAGTTTTGAAAATATTTTAGACACAGTGGGGAAGGAAACCCTGTTTAAGTCCCACATAGTTGGAGACTAAACCTTAGGGAAGAAACTTTGAATTTCCTATAAGAGTTGTAAGACCTAGATCTTGCTTGAAAGAGAAGTTCTAGAGTTATGAACATGATTCTAAGAATTGAAAAGCGGAATGACTGAGAAGGACTGATTACCCTCTAAATCCCTTGAAAGAAATCCCAAAACGATGTAAAAAGATGTATTTTAGGGACTAAAAGAGTGGAAATATATGAAACTACCCATAGAAAATATTTAGAAGTCTGAAATTTCTAGGTCTCTACGTGTCTGAAGGGATAGGTGATGGGCCATCACAATCATTATGGTATGTTGTCTCCACCATTGAACTTAAATAGAAATTCCCAAACTTGCCCTCCCCCCAAGTGTTGGCTAGTGTGATGGGCCATCGCACACCAATAAATAGCCGGCTCCCTCCGTCCTTTTCTTAACAAGAACGAATTCAACTTTTGGCCTAGGTGACGTTGTCTTGGCGGGGCGTCACTAGCTTGATGGTCTGTCAGGACCTCGCTGCCCATAAGTCAAGGGACCGTACTTCCATGGTACAAGTGACGGCTGTCTTGATGGGGCGTCACTAGCTTGATGGTCCACCCTCCTGCCCATAGCCGAAGGACCGTACCTCCATGGTACAAGTGGGACGGTCCACTGCTTGGCCAAAACCATCATATTCACCGTTAGATAAGTGATAGGCCATCACTTCCCCTTCTGCCACCCCTAAGCACTGTGTCTACAACTTTTTATTCTTTTGTGTCAATATTTCACCTAGGTGTTTGAGGTGTTATCGTTGAGCAGTGGTGTAAAAAGCTGGGTGAGGTGATCCATGGAGGTAAGAAAGTTGACGCAGAAAGTAGGTCGTGATGTCCTAAAAAAGGAGGTCAGTGACTCAAGAAATCTAAAGCCAAACGGTGAAGTCAAAACTACCCCCCACCCATCTCCCACAATGGTTTAAGAAGCTAAAGAGACACAACTTTCCTTAAATTCTTGATGTTGAAGTAGATACATGCTTAACTTGCCTTTGATGGAGCTTTTACATGAAGTTCGAAAGTACAATTGCATCTCAAGAATATTATGAAAAGAAGAGGAGGCTTAAAGAGTTTGAGACTGGCGCTACTAAGTAGCATGAACTTTGCGACAGTAACAAAATTCCAAAGAAGCTAAAAGACCCTCGAGTTACACCCATTCAAGTTGATATTAGAGTGTGGAAGTTAGTTCAAGACAGTGACTTGGGTGCGATAATCTAATGCTCTGATCCCTGGCTCGTAACTTTGGCTTAGCCGAACCACGTCCCACGCTAAAGGACATCACAACCTATCGACCGGGTCTCTTACTTCTATCCCGAAAGAATCATAAAGAACATTGTGCTCATGGTTGGACCATTCATTTAACCAAAGGGACATCACAATCCTAGATTACGGCGCGTATGCGTCGTTTCCTCATTTTGGGAAGAGGATTTCTAGCCACCGCCGATGCAGCCAAAAGTAAGGTCGAGCAAGATGTTGCGGATCGAATTGTTAGGAAGCAGTCTTTGATGTGTTTAGAGCGGTATGGATGCCACATCACTATGAGGACTTGCCAAAGGAAGCCAATGGTAAAAACTTGAGGGTATATGTGCGCTACAAAGATGTGTTGCATGAGAATTTAGCAAAGCTGTGATTTCAACTATCTCACTCAAATGAAGCAAAGGAGAGTGACTTTCTCAGCGTGTCGTGATGTTAAATTAGGTGTAGCATGGAGGTAACCCGACAATGTCATTACATGACATCAACTATAGCGTGTAGTGGGAGGAATCCACATTTCTAATATTTTTGTTTTACATAGATGAATTAGGCTTTTAGGAAAAAAAGAACGGGAAATAATCAAAAAGGTTATGTCTAGGGTGAGATACTCGGCGTGGGCGCTGTGTGTTTTCCTTTAAAAAAGAAAAGAAATTTCATATTGGTGCTATTAGTGGTGTCACGCGACACTCAATTACCTAAGAAATTTTTTTCTAAAGTTGTGTGGCAAGGTGACTAGCGCATCGTGACAGGGGTGTTGTGTCCGAAAATATTTTGGTCCAATAGATCAAATATGATCCAAGGACCTTAAAATTATAAACAAACCATGTCCCACATATTTATTTTAAATCCCCACTCATTCACTCTTTCATTAAAATTAAAAATAAAACAACAAAATTCTCTTCCTTCACCTAACCAATAACTCCGTCTCCCTTCCTCCCAAGCAGAAGGTTTAAGAAGCCGGTGAATAATCTCTTCAAATCAAGTAAGTATTTTTCTTCTTTGGTTATTTAGTGTAAAAACATGCCCTTACTCTTTTTCACCAGGTTAAAGATCCAAAAATCACTCATTACCGGTGAAAGCTTGATTTTCATAATGTGGTTTTCTATTAATAACCGTTAAATCATCCACATAATGAGTTATCCTTGTTGGATTGCTTATTTGGTTGAATATAGTGAATTAAAGTCATGATAAAGGGGGTGGGATAATTCAAATTTCATAAATTTTTGTGGATAGAACATGATTGTAGGAGAGAGAAAGTGCATAGTTCTTAAATTCTTTTAATGTGAAGAATCTTAAGTCAGCAAAAGCTCTTGTTACTTCATGGTGGATTTGAGTAAATTTCATGTTGATTGTTGAATGAATTGATTGGAACTACTTCATGTGGGTTACTTCACTATGAATTAAAGGTTGGAAGGTAAAAAAAAAAAATGGCCAAAGTGAGGCATTCTTGAAAAAGCAAAGAAAATAGAGGAGATGTCAAAAATTCATGAACTTAGTCAGAGGGTGAAGTTATGCAACAATTGTTCTTATTATAATTGAAAGGTTTCATGTCATCGAACTTTGACAGAAAGAAATTGAAATAGCTAACAAGAGTTTCAAACGGTTTCCAAAAAGGAACAAAAGGATCCAGTTCATCTACCAAGGAAACCCCCTACAGAAGGTTTGGAGAAAAAGCGGTGAGCTCATGAATAGCATGGTTCAACATGCAAAAGAAGGCAAAAATATGCTCCTAAGAACTGGATTTGGATGAGGGCTATTTCGCACTAGAGTTCCAACAATCCAAGACAAGGTTCGTGAGTTGCATTGGGTTGGCATCTTTGCCGAAGCCGGGAGGGAGTGCAACCTCACTCTGGTGAGGGAATTTTATGCACCCAGGAAAAATCCTTCAAAAGAGAACTAATGTGAAAATACTTCAAGTTCAGTGGTTCGTTTCACTTTTTAAGAGATTCAAAGCCTTCCTCGTAACACCCGTGGTAGACCTATCCGCTATCATTCTTATAGAGAAGCTCCATATCGCGATATTGTCCATACTTTGTAGGGAGAACTCATCCACCCGTATAGCAAGGGACCATAATGGCATTCACTCTACACTTCCATTTTCCTACCTTCATAAGAAGGAAAAAATGTGGGGAAGATTGTTTGTGTCAATTTCCCCGGGACTAGAGAGCGAGTCGTTCTAGTATACATGTTGATGAGAGGGCTACCAATCAATTTGATGGAGTTCTTAGGAGGCAATACGTAGATAAAGGGACAACTGCAATGAGAAGTACTATTATGGCAAAGCCTCTCGACCCAATTTTGAGAGAGGCGAGCATTGAGGAAGAAGGAGGCGCACCATCACCTACCTCTAGAAGGGCATCTAGAAAGCAAGATGATTGATGTCATTAAGGTAGCGAGGACATCTCTACATCTCCACCTCACCGGCCGACGCTGTGCCCGAGATAATAGCTTGAGAGGTCGTGATGTTTGGCATGTTAGTTTTATAGCCGAGATCGGAGGCCGACTTTCAGAGGATGAGATGGTAGCTCTAGAGAGGTACCCACCATGGAGAGTGTGAAGTAGATGTGTCGTGAAGGGACTAGCTTTTGAGAACCTTTGGATGATGATGAGGCCACGGTGCCTATTGATGGGGTTGATGACTTGGATAATGATGAGTAGTATGATGTCGCCACTAGAGACATGCAGATTGATGTCGAGGATGATGATGATGATGATCGGGAGTACAATCCCACACAATAAAGAATATGAATAGCAACCTGTAAAAGTCCCTTTTCTCTACCTCATTGATATATTTGTGTGCGACCGAGACAAGCACCGTTTAAGTGTGGGGTAGAGGAAATATTTCCTTTTACTCTTTGTTTGCTATTTCGTAGTAGGTCATAATAGGTGATTCCTCATGGTAGTATCTTTGTGATTAATTAGGTAAGCTTTGTAATAGATAGTATGGTGACGACCGATAACCTAGATGCCGCCCGTGATGTTTGGTCTATCTGTTTCATCTCAAGAGTTGAGTTTGTCGGGTTTTTAGTTTAATTTTAGTGTAAATTTTATTGTTTGTCATCATAGAGCAAAGATCTTTCCTGGTGATAGATGGATGATGATTGTCTTAAGGAAATTAGTCACGTTTTATTTTTTGGATTGAGTTTGGCACAATCACTTGTGCGCTCTTTGACATTCCGCGTTAAATGCTACAAGAGGAAATGAAGTGGTGATCTTAAGTGAAAATTCAGTGAGAGGCACATACTTCTTTAACTTGGATCAAGACATTTGTAGGGGCTTAATAATGATAAATGTCATTCAATGTGATTGTATGGATGTGTAGCTATAGGAAACCGACTAGAGTCTTAATGCCATGAGTTGAGCTTAATTGTTGTGTTTTGTACATATTGTAGTATCTAGAATATTCCCTTAGTGTATATTGGATGGCTAGTTTTTAAACAGTTAAGAAATGATTAAGGTGTTTCTTTGAAAAAACCATGTTTTCCATGTTTGTTTTACCTTCCCAATAATTTTTCCTAGTTAACCCCTTGAGCCATAAGCCTTATTCTTTTCTTAGCCACAAAAGTAGCATATTCCTTTTGTTGCTTGATGTATAGAATTGCTGATCCAAAGAAGTCTTAGGGAAATTTTAATTTAAAAGTGAAGATCCACCAAATTATGAATGATAAGGGAAAGGAAAGAAAGAAATTCATGGGGGAAAAATAAGAAGAGAAAGTAGGAAGAAGGGGAGCCAAAATATGTTCTTTTACTTGCCGTGGACAATGAAAGAAAGAGTTTTAATAGTGAATATTCTTATTGATTCTGCTGCAACTAGCAGTCAAGTAGTGAATAAAGGGGCAAGGAAAAGAAAAGAAAATGTGAGTATAGTGAAGGGTGAACAATAAAGGAAAAGGGGGTAACTGAAAAGATGAAAAATGCTCCTAAATGTGCTTAGGATTGGTAGTTTTATGAAAGAGTGATCATTCCCGCCATCCCTTAGCCAACATTACAACCAAAAAAGCCGCAGGATCCTAATCTCTTGGAAATACTTAGAAGTTTTGGTGTACATAATGGGCAAGCTTATGATATATTACATATCTATGATACATCATTTATGAGTGTGAGCATGTGTTTCTTATTATGTTCTATGCTATGCATTAATCATTTGAGAGAGGAACATCACTAAAAGTGAGGGGCACAACATGTAAGGGTGTAATATGTGTTGCATATATCATATTTAATCATTCGCCTTCGCTTCAAAAAAAAATGAATAAGTTATAGAAGTTGTGTAGTCTTGAATGGGAAAACTCGCATGAGCTTGGATATGAAGGTTATAAGTTGATGAACCACTTTATCATATTCTCTCTATGCTAGTTTTTTTGAGTGTGAATTCATGGAGGTTTCATGGACCAGAGAAAATATGAGTTTATGTATAGAGTTGAGGGATTGTTCAATGATGTAAAAATGGTTTAAGTGTCGTAGTGGAGATGTTGGGCATTATTCTTATGCCTATTTATCATGTTTTTAAATAACATTTTTTCTTGTTTTGAGTTCATAATCCTTATAAAATGCATAAATTAATGTTTTTGTGTGTCTTTTGAGCTAACAAATGTTTTTAGATGTTTTGAGTCGAAATCCAAGGAAAAAGGACCCAAAAAGACCCAAGGTCTAAAGAAAGAAGAGTTCGCAAAAGTCGACCGGGGCTATAACCCGTTGCACATGCTAATCCTTGAACTTTAGGAGAATACTCGCACCAATGTTGGTGCTATGGGTGGCATGGGGTGCCAGATCCCAAACTTTAGAAGAAAATTTGACCAACACCTTGGCGAGATGAGACGCGTGAGCACCCGGCGGTCCTGCATTCTAGGAAAACTTCTTTTTTCCAACATTCAAGTGCTTTGGATGGAGTGGAAATACCATAATGGTCTAATGCTTAGAAATTTGACTAACACTCGGTGCTTTGAGTTACATAGGCGCCCGGGAGGGTCCAGAAGTTCGTGGCGAATTTTGTTAACACCTTGTTGCTATGGATTGCATGGGGCGCTCGAAGCTAAACATTAAAAGAGAATTGAGCCAAACATGGCTACAGAGTGCGGTGCGTTAGACCCATTCTAGGGTTGATTTGCTGTTTTTGAAGCCATAATTTCTTTGAGGGGGAAAGCGTCATTTGAGGGATCACCGTAAATATAACATCTAGGTCATTTGTCGATATCGACATCATTTTGTTTGATCATGGTATATTGTAACATAGCTTCTGAGGAGAGAAAAGTCTAAACTTAGATTTCTTTCTTATCTATCATTTTACTTTGAATAATAAATGATATCTTAATTTTCCGTTTTTCCGTGATTGGCTAAAACTCCCACTCTAGGGTTTTGGCCACAACTATGGCTGAAGTTTGAAAGATTGGCTATTGCTATTTTGTTCTTCATTAAAGGTTGCTTATATTTACTATTTTCTTACCGCTATTCTCTGCACTAATCACCTTTGAATAAATTTGTTGGCTTTTGAAGTTGAACTCAGAGAGGAGCCGAACTGACAAAATAAATGTAAAATAGGAATTCAAAGAACCTTTGGCCCATTGGTTGAAGTTTAGTAGTTATTTATGAGATAGCAATATAATATTAAACCCTGCTGAAGTAGAAATACAAGTAGGCATAATCGTTATTTCATTATTACTCGTGACCATAGGAATATAGGCGTTAGGGTTCACAGATAGTTCTGGATGCTAAGGAGATTGATGAAATGTGGATAGTAACTTGCAAATCATATACCTTAGGAAAAATTAATCTAGCATAATTCTAACACCCCAAAAGTCCTAAAGATAAGACCCGAGGTTGAAATAGAGAAAACAGTAGTAGCCTACACTAGGTCACAAAACAAGTGATTGAGTGACTCATTTTGTGATCCGTTGGTCATATGACCCATTGTGTTTTCATGAGTTGAGATAAGATACCTTAGGGAGTCTAGACGGATGGTGTGATGAGTCGTGAGCAGACTCGTGGGGTTGGACCTGCTAAGTGCGTAGCGGAGGAGAAAATACTGAAGTTCCAAGAGACTTAATGACATGAGGGATGTGTCTTGGTGCTACTTCACGAGTCATCTAGTGATCTCATCATCTCGGGAAAGATGGAAGAATGGGAAAATTCCATTGGTGGCAACGAGGGAAGATCATTTAGTTAGTCTGCCATAACGACCTCGTGATGTCACTCGTGGTGACTCGTAGTGTCTCATTTCCTATCGAATTATTATGACATTTTCGTAACTTCTAAGCTCCTAATCAAGTAAACTTGTCATTTTAATCTTGGGAAAGAGTGCTTTAAGGGGATTATTCACCCAAGAATTGCCATTCTACTCCTAACACTCTAATTTGAAGATCAAAATCTCTCAAGGCTCACATGAACAATCTAGGGTTCTTCACTCTCATCTCTCAAATTCTCTTTGGTTCATGCTAAGTCAAGGAATCAATGAACAAAGGTACATCAGGATTTTCAATGAGGGGCTCCTCCACCTCTTATGATCTTCAATCAAAATCATGATCTCCTATCTCTATTCCCTAAACACGAAATTCCTGTCTAGGTGTGGTAAGTTAAGTTCCTTCATGATTCATCTATGGGACAGCTATCCCGATCAAATTGATGATTCTATGACTAGGTTTTATATTTTTATCGCTTCCATAAATTTCGATTCCCAAATCACAAGTATGATTGTGAACTTCTTGGGTTACATTCCTCTCTAATGAAATCCCATGATTTTATTATGATATAAATCAATTTTAATTTATGTGGCTTATGATAATGATGTATGAGTTTTACTGGGTGAGCCTTTCGCGTATTTACGAATTTCAAGTATGATGACTTTCTAAGTATGCATAGCTTTTACAGCTTATCAAGTTTATGTTCAGGGCCGACTCACCTGCCTCTCTCATGGCTAGTTCACATATTTTCAAGCAGCATGTTCATGTATATTATGATAATAATCTGTAGCCCATGTACTTCAAGTATGTTTTATGAATACAATATGAGGCATGTGCATATTTTTGGAAGTATTATCTAATACCGAGTATGTCCTGGGGTTTCAGAACCAAGGCCTTAGAACTACGTACTAACATAGAATATATTCAATTCTTAACCTTATGAGGTCTCATTAGCGATATCACTCCATGTCATTTTCCTTGCCTTGGCAAGCTTTGGGCGTCCTTGCCTACGGCGTAGATAGATGGGGTATCATCTAAGTTCTATCATGATGGTGTTTGGTAAGGATAATCCTCCCGCTCGCTCCTTGTGATATTACTGTTTATGATTATGATAATTTGGCTCACATTATGGTTTACAAGGTTTCTCTTATGAACATATTTATGACTAGTTTATGAACGATTTTGAAATCCCCGAGCCCTCATGTTTAAATTATGATTATTGCTTTCTAATGTTTAAACGTCCTACTCATGAACTCTAATGCATTTTATTAGCTTGTTTTATTTACTCTCGCATACATACAAAAGACATTCAAAGTACTGGCCGTGATAGCATTTCGTGATATAGGTTCGTAGCCAATCAACTCAATCGTGTTAGTTGTGCTTCCATATCAATCTAGTTCATTCCTTGCATTATGGTGAGTCCTAATCCTATGAGGGACATTTTAGTCATGTATCTGTCATTTCCTCAGCTTCGAACTTAGCGAACTAGTTAGGGGAGCTATCCTATTATTCCATCTATGACTAGAGGGTTTTAAGGAAAACATGTATTGGTTGACTCAATTGTTGATACATGTCACTATTGCTTTCTATGCTATGTTTTTAATTCGTATTCATGATTATGTTTTAAATTTTCTTCTTTACTTGGCGTTCTTGAATTACTTTTTTAAATGCCATGGTTATGCTTGGAGTCAATTGTGGCTTTGGGTCGCGTGCTCGATCCGAGGTATATGCTTAGGTCGTCATAAACTTGGCATCGTGAGCAAAAGGTTAGATGTGTCCTAGGGTGTTTGAGAGTCGTGTTAAGTGAGAGTCTATTCCATGCTCAAGCATGGCACACTTTTAGGGAAGAGGTTGTAAGACATTTTAGGAAATTCTCTTCTTTCATGATCCATGTGTTGTGCTATAAAGTATTCTCTCAATTCCTCTAACTCGTGCTATACACGTTGAAGAAAATACACCTATATGCTGAGTCAATGAAGGAGAGATGGCAACAAAAATGGTCATGGCAATGGCAATGGAGATGGGCATCAACTAACCTCCACTTCCAAATAGACCCTTTGCCTAAGTAGGTTACTCATGCTATGTTTAGCGACTCTTTTAGATGTTAGTGTAGGCCATAACAACTTAGGTCACCACAGCAAAGGGCCTATGTTCCCTTAATAGGAATGCAAGAGCTACAGAGTGCAAGACTTTCTTAGGATGAACCTACTGAGTTCTTCGGGGTCAAAAGTAGATGAGCACCCACATGTGTTTATGAAGGAGGTATAGAAGGTCATCCAAATTATGGGGGTGTCTGGAGAGGAGAGTGCAAACATAGCCTCCTACCACTCAAGGGGTATTACGTTGTTCCGCGCGGGAAGGAAAGAAGGAATTGAGTGACTCCATGGGTTGGGATGACTTTTGACCGCTTAATGGGATGTGTGTTCTTTCTGAGCACCGGGAGAGTGCAAAGTGGTTGAGTTCGCTAATTTGAAGAAGAACAACATGATTTTCCAGGAGTATGCCTTTAGTTTACTCGGTTGTCTAAGTATGCAAATGTAGATGGGTTTTTGACTAAGAACTCGTGACGAGCAACTTCGTGAATGGAGCCGCCGCATTCACTTGTCAAGACATGCAGACAACTATGTTGATCAATTACATAGACATCTCTCGTTTGATTACACGCTCGGAGATAGAGGAGGAGTAGATGAGGGAGAAAGAGCGATAGAGAGAGAGAGGGGTCAAGAGGCCAAGACAAGTAGCTTTGGGTATTGCCAAATAGATGTCTTATGGCGGGCACCATCCATAGTCTCACGTTAAGTCATCAACCCTGCCTCTATCATCGCCTGTCCCATCTAGGCCTAGGCATGAACAAAGGGGTAGGGCATTAGGCCCGAGAGGTCAGAGGAGCACGACAGGGAAGCTACTTTCCCATCTTGTAGGAGGTGCGGTAAGACCACCCTGAGAGTGCTGACGGTTCGTATGGTTGCCGGTGAAGGAAGCCTGCACATATGCTTAGGGATTGTCCTTCCACTAGACAGAGCATTGTTGGAGGTCGTGCTCCAGCCTACCTGCTCAACAGCCTCCAATAGCACATCCTTACCAAAAGGTGCTTCTTTTCTATCTGTGGTGGTTAGCACCATAATAGATTTTATGCAATTTCAACTTGATAGGAGAAAGAGTGCTTGCTCGACGGCTATGGGTATGCTACGCAAAGATTCATCCCTGATGTATATGCATTGTTAGATCCAGTGGACATTTTATCTTTAGTGACTCATTTTATTTTGTTTAGTTTCGTAGTCACCAAACTCTATCGAACCTCTTCTCGCCCTACCTCTATTAGTGAGTCAGCTTTTAGATTGATGGGTATATAGAGATTCCCTTGTTGCAATCCTTCCTGAAGTCACCTCAACCAAATCTAGTGGACTAGAAATGACCGGATTTAATGTCATATTTGGTATCGCTGGTTGCATGCACTTTATGCTCTATTGATAAACCTTTCGTGGAGTTTCGATTTTTGCAATACCCTAGTGGAAGTGGTAGTTCATACATGCTTGTAGGTCATTTTGTTTTGTATCTCAAGGATAGGGAAGATGATCTCTATGGGCCTATGTGTACCACTTAGTTTAGGTAAAGGATACCATATCCTGGGACCCGACTCTTAGTTAGTTCCTATTGTTATATGTGAGTATTCAAAGGTGTTTCCATAAGATCTACCATGGGTCCATCCTGAGTGTGTGAAATTGACTTTGATATTGACCTTCTTGATATGCAGCCCATATCAATTCCTCCAAAATGGCTCCATCTAAGCTAAAAGAAGTAAAGAGTAGTTGAAGGATCTTCTAGATAAGGGCTCTATTAGGCCTAGTAATTCTCCATGGGGTGCTTCTAGCTTTGTTCATAAGAAGAATTATTCCCTTAGGATGTGCACTGGTTATCGATAATTAAACAAAGTCACAATCTAGAATAAGCATCCCGTCCCCAGGATTGATGACCTATTTGACCATCTTTAAGTTTCTATGTGCTTTTCAAAGATAGACCTCAAATTTTACTATAATTAGCTCGTGAGTTAGGAGAGTGACTTTCCAAGATGCCTCTGTGACTCAAAGATTTGGTCACTATGAGTTTATCGTTATGTCTATTTGACTAAAAAATGCCTTACAACTTTTATAGACTTGATGAACAGGTGTTCAAGAGACGTAATTTGATATGTTCGTGATTGTCTTCATAGATGATATTCTCAAATACTCTCGAGCCGAGGAGCATGCGTTTCATTTGAGGATTGTGTTGTACTCAGATCTACAACTTTTGCTAAATTCAAGTAAGTGTGAGTTTTTGCTAGACTTAGTAGCATTTTTGGCCATGGTCACCTATAGCGAGGGTCCGAGGGTACACTCTTAAAAGATAAAAGTGGTGAAAAAAATGGCCACTATCACTCCTACAAATATTAGGAGCTGGGATTAGCTAACTACCATGTGTGGTTCGTAGAGGGATTTCATCCATTGAAGCACCGTTTTTGACCCAAAAGGTCACCCCGTGGTCGAATGCTTGGTAGAAAAGCTCTAGGAGTTAAAGACTCGATCACTTCAGCCCAAGTATTAACCATATACTTGGAGACTGCTAGATGTTTTTGTTGTATATTTTGATGCCTCTAGGTTGGACGTTACATGTTGTTGGAGCATGGTAAGGTCATTGGATATGCTCTCTAACAGCTTAAGAATCATGGGAAGAATTATCTCGATGTATGACCTAGAGTTTGTGGATGGGAAGCTTTTCTTGAAGATTTAGAGGCACTACTATATGGGGTGAATGTGGATGTGTTGACGACCACAAGATCTTTTAATACGTGCCTTGCTCAAAAGGACTCACTTGAGATAAAGAAGATGGATAGAGCTTCTCAAGGACTATGACATGAGGCCCTTATCATTTGGGTAAGGCCAATGTCGTGGAGGATGCCTTAGTATTTTCCATGGAGTGTGTGTCTCATGTTGAGAATGGGAGGAATGAGTTTGTGAAGGATGTCCAGACTTGTTTGTTTAGGGGTTACTTACAAATTTATGGATGGAGGTGTTATAGTTCGTAATTGGTCGGAATTTTTCAGGATGCAGGTTAAAGCTAGATAGATGAGGATCCTATCTTAGTGCAAAGAAAGCTATTTGAAATTAGAAAGTGGAGTTTTTTCCCACGAGGGAGATGGTGTACTTCAATATCATGGTCGATTATGTGTTTTGACTATAGATAACTTGAGAGAGAAGATGTTGAGCGAGGTTCACGGCTCTCAGATCATTAATCCAAAGCCACCAAGAAGTATGATGACCTACGAGAAGTCTATTAGTGGGATTACAAGAAGGACATAACATAGTTTGTAGTTAAGTGTTTGAATTGCCAACAGGGTTGAGCATTAGAGACCGATGTATGCTAGGATATTAGCATTCCTACTTTGATATGGGAAGATCAATATGACCTTCATTACAGTTGTTTGTACCCCAAAGTATGACTCTATATGTGTGACTGTGGATAGTTAACCAAATCAGCTCATTTTCTATCACCAAAATAATCGATTCAAATTGAGGATATGCTAGTGTACATCATCTCAGGAGTTGGTTCGCTGCATGGAGTTCTTTTGTCCATCATATCGTATAGGAGTACTCGCCACTCTCGCTTTTGGAGATTGTTTTAGAGGGGCCTTGGTACTTTAGGTGAAGTCAAGACAACTTTTTACAATAAAGACAGATGGTCGCCGAGTTGACCATTCACATTCTCGAGGACATGCTGAGAGCATGTGATTACAAAGGTAGTTGATGATCGCCAGTTCCTAATCGAGTTTTCCTGCCAATCACAGCTACCACTCTAGCATTCGATGGCTCCGTTGAGGCTCTTTATTAGTGGAGGTAGATCACCTATTGATGGTTTGAGTGCAGGTAGGCTACATTGAAAGGGCCAAATTCAGTTTTATGAGGCTATGGAGAAAGTTCGTATTATAGAAAGGCTAAAATTGCCGTGAGTAATCAAAAAATCTTATTCGATGTTAGGTGGGAGCTTGAGTTTGATGTTGATGATTGGGTATTTCTAATGGTTTCCCATGAAGGAGTGATGAGATTCAAAAATAAAGGGGGAAGCTCACCTCATATGTTGGTCCTTGGTAAGATTCTCGGTGCAGAGCTTGCGCGGCATATGAGTTGGAGTTACCAAGAGAGTTAGCTTGCATCAAGTTTTCCATGTATCTCGTTGAAGGAATACATTGGGTGACCCCACCTAGTTGTTCCATTGGAGAACATAGGTATGAAGACAGCCTTACCTATGAGGAGGTTCCTGCTAAGATCCTTGATTTCGTGTTTAGAGTCGAAACAAGGAGGTAGATCTGTTAAGGTGTTGTGGAAAAATTAGCTATTGAGGGAGCTACATGGATGCCGGCAGAGCGATGATCGCTAGATACCAAATATCTTTTCCTTCCAACACAGCTCAGCAACAGGGTCACTTCTCTTAAGTACTTTATTCAAGCTACGTCAAGTTCATGTCTCTGCTATCTTCTATGTCATTACGCATATATGTTTCATGAATTTAGTCTGGCCATATATCGGGCTCAAAGCCGGCCTTCTCCATCAGTCACTACAGCCACTTTGGGATTGCGCTCCTTCCCCTCGCTCAACATGGCCTAATCTATATTCGAGGATGAATGTTCCTAAGGGGGAGATAATAACACCCTTAAATTCCCAAAGATCATACCCGAGGGGTTGAAATGGAGAAAGCACAAAAATATTCACTAAGTCATAGAAGAGTCATTGTGTGACTTGTTATGTGACCATGGGTAGTTATGTGACCCATTGTATGTGCATGAATTGAGAATAAGTTACCTTTCAGAGTCTAGATAGATGGTGTGACAATTTTTAAGACTTACCGAGTCGACTCATATGTGTAGTGAAGGAGAAAATATTGTTCCAGAGACATAACGACTTGAGGGGCGAGTTGTGGTTCTACCATGACTCGCCGAGTGAGTCGTTGTCTCGTAAAGATGGAAGAATAGGAAATGCAAAGTAATGGCAACCAGGGAAGACCACGATTCATGACCTAACGACCATTAGGAAACTAGTGCGAGTAGCATCATTTTTCCTCACAAATCATTAAGGAATTTTCATAATTTCTAAGCACCTAAATACTAAACTATGTCGTTTTAAGCTTTGGAAAGTGTGCTTTAAGGGGAATATTCACCGTAGAACTCTCATGTACTCATTACACTCAAATTTGAAGATCAAAATCTCTCAAGGCTCACAAAAACAAGCTAGGGTTCTTCACTCTCTAATCTTTTGAAATTCTCTTTAGGTCTCAAGCTAATTCAAGGAATTAGTGAACCAAGGTATGTGGGTGTTATCAATGAGGGGTTCTTCCACCCTCATACCCCTTCTTCAATTTAAATCATGATCTCCCATTCCCCATGCCCTAAACTCGAAATTGTAGGGCTAGGTTGGGTATTGTTAAATTCTCCATGATTCAACTACTTGGATTAGCTATGTTGATCAAATTGATGATTCAGATTATGGTTTTATATTTCTATCAAGCCTTCCATGAAATTTCATCTAAATCACAAGTATGATTGTGAACTTCTAAGGTTAAATTCCTGTATAATGAAATCCCATGATATTCTTATTATATCAACTCTCAAGTTTTATGTTATGTATTATGATCAATTTTTACAAGAACCCTTCCTGAATTTATGAACTCCCCAAGTATGATGACTTTCTCCAGTATGCATAGCATTTACAATTATCAAGTTTGTGTTCACGGCCAACTCACTAGCCTTATTTCATCGCTAGTTCACATATTTACATGTTTATGTATCTTATAATTTTAACTAGCCCATGTACTTCATGTATGTTACATGACTACACTACGATCCATGTGCATATTTTTGGGAGTAGTATCTAGCACCGAGTGGTTGGGGGGTTTTGGAACAAAGGCCTTTGTAACTATATACCAACATAGGATATATTCAAGTTTAACCCCACGAGGTCTCTTTAGTCATATCACGCCATGTCATTGTCCCTTTACTTGGCAAGCTCGGGCGGTTCCCGCCCACTTAAGCGTGATAGTTGGGATATCATGTGTTTTTGTCATGTGATGGTATCGATTTTGATGAATCCTCCCACTAATCCATATTATTTATGCGTGTTTATGATTATTATAATTTGGATTAAGATATAGCTTACAAGGTCTCTTATGAACATATTTATGACTAGTTTATGAACAATTTAGAAAGCCTTGAGCCTTCATGTTTAAATTATGGTTATTACATCATGTTTAAACGCCCTACTCTCATGAACCCTTTATGCATTTTATTATCTTTTACATACCACATAATCATTACATTCAAAAACCGGCCACAACTTAGTGCTATATATTTTCATGATATAGGTTCGGTGATCGACTTCACTCAGCTTAGCCCCGCTCCGATATAAATCCCGTTCGCACTGCTTTGTGAGTCCTCATCCTCCAAGAACATTATTTTAGACTTCTCTATGTTGTTATGTCATTTCCCGCCTGCACTAGTGGACTAGTTAGGTAGATGTCCCTATCACCCATCTATAACTAGAGGCTTTTTCAAGAAACATATTGTTGACTCAAATATTTGATATACATCACTGCTTTCTAGGTTATGTTTTATAGTCTTCCTCGCATATTCATGCTTATGTTTTAAATACTTTAGTCTATGCTCTTGAAGTGGTTTGCACATGCCATGGGTTAGCTTGGAATCATTCGTGGCGCTCGGGTCCTATGTGTCGATCTCAGATATGCTTGATCAGTGGACTGCACAAGTCTTGATAACTCAACTCAAGTGAAAGAGCCATTTCCTATATTTTCATCATTTGAAGTACAAACGAAAGTGCATCAATAATCCTAGATTATTAAATCATTTTCATTTCAAGTTTTGTAGGTTAAATTTAAACCATTCCCCTATGTTTATCTATTTGGTTAGAATAGAAAAAAATAAAGAGTTAACTTTGGGCCAGTAATTTGACACATGACTAAGGGATCAATAATCGTGACTTCACTATCCTATATTTCTTGATAACCATGTTCTTGCGCTTTGTGCGACATCAAAATGCGATAATAGCAAGTAATGATGACGTCCATAAGAATGACATCATCCAACATATCATAGGGCCATATCGCATCACTAGCAAGGGGATTACTCGATCACCTTCCAATGAAAATAAAGCATTTTCTTCGATGCACAAAGTTGAACAAAATAAGGGAGGAGTGGGTGAAAGAACTCCCGGGTCGATAGAAACATTTGCATTGGAACTACCAGACATTAAGACATAACTCGCATGCACTCGCTTTGCACCCTTTTACCATGTTTTGCGGTGTCTTGCATAGATGTGTCAATGATGAGCACTTTTCTTCCCACTCGTTGGCACATGCGCTCGGACTCACGTTTTGAGCATAAGAACTTCTGCGTTTAACAAAGTCTAACACAGTGTTTCTCAATTTTGCTCTTTCGAGTTTTTGTCACATTCCACACCTATTTCACCCTCGTACAATCAAAGACAACAAAAATGTAAAATAAAAAGAAATTTAAAAACACTCTATTTCCTTCCAAGAAGCGCCTTAGTTAATGTCGAGGCTCGATAGCTTCAATCTTGACCACTTTTCTCTCCACTTTGAGAGTATGAATTGCACCCCTAATTTCTTATCTATTCTCTACTATGCTTGAGAGGTGGTGGTAAAGGTAAAGGTGCCAAGAAATAGATATTGCATCTTGAATTTCTTGGGCCTTAAAGGAGGTTCTTTGGACTATTAGCAAGACTGACTCTAAGATGAAGCTACTTTATCTTCCTCTTCAACTTCCCATAGACTTGGTTGCCTTCTATTTCTATATTATCAACCATGTTCAATGTTGAAAATTATTTGAGAGTAGTTTAAATCGCCTCCATTCTCAAGCATGCTTCTTGCTTGACATCCTCCTTCATGCACTAGAATCCCGGGCGAATAATTCAATGACTTCTGCTAGGAGCTATAGTGTCACTTCTTCAATTATGGCATCTTGCATTGTAGTTAGATTATTGGTTGGTACTTTCCTTGACCTCTTCAAAGTCCACCTTGATCCTTTATTCATTATTATGTAAAGTTTCCTCCTACAAGTCAAGTTGATTAGGTCCTACCTTCATGCCTTCTTGTTATTCTTCTCAATATTGGCTTCTTCTTTTAGAGAATTAGTTTTCTTCTGAGGAGTCGATAATTTCATGGGGTATTGAGGAGTTGGTTTCCTTTTCTGAATTAGACTCTTTCTCCCAAAACATGGAACATGGATTCCATGTAAGGTATGTAGTGCTTCATCCTCACATGCCATGGCATCATTCAATTCAAGCTAAGGAGCACAACAACTATTTCTAACAAAGAAACTATTTCGAGAAGTGAACTCATTGGGCAACTACCCCAATGTCTACCATGATCACCACATAAAAGTGTAGCTATACCTAAATCTACATAAGAGAAAGAATTTTCACACATCTCTCTTCTATGGGCGTATTTAAAATCTTGCCAAAGGTGGGGTCTCATAATAGGGATGGGCCATCAAGATAGGGTTGAAACCACCAAACCACCACTCATTCCATGATGCCAAAATAAAAATAAAAACTAATAAATATTAAAACAAAACAAGATACAAAACAAGTTTGAATCAATAATCAACTATTGGCTATCACAACTTAATTCTCCCTAAATGGCGCCAAAATTGATAATATCAAAATACAATCCTAAAATAAGAGTGCACAATTTTAATATGCAATATAATTAACCCAACTAAGAGTCGAGGTCAAATCTCGTATAAAATGGAGAGGATTGCTACTAAAGTTGTATATCAATCTAAACTAACGAGAATCATTGCATCATAATTTATAAAGTACATGTTTGGGGGAAATAAGATCACTATATGATACTAATAGCAATATCAAAACGGGTAATGCAAATTGAAGCAACAATGAGAAAGTAATAGGATGTGCTATTGACAATGGCGTTTATAGGATTAGGTTAATTAATAAGTCTAAATAATAAACTAATAACATGAATATCCATGATTAGGTTTTTTACCCGATGCCTTCGACAACATGGGTAATATTCTACATGGGTTCTTTCGAACCCCAAGATCGATAACAAATTACCTATATTGGCTTGGAGAAGAATTAAGCTATTTTTAGCCTTAATCCTTGAATGGGATATGAAAATGGGGTTTTGGCTATCTCTAGTGCAACCCACCTTCAAAAACTCAATTTTCCACTAATGCTTTCTCACCTATCTTGTTTCCTTTTTCAAGAAAAGAAAGATAAATAAACACAAGTATGTTTGCAACCATAACATTTTTAATTAAACTTAGATAAAGCATTAGATTCATGCACAATAAGCGCATTCTAAGACTAAATTAATAACACCCAATCCAATCTAAGCCCCTATCAAGCACACAACCCTAGCAATCAAATTAGCTACACATGAATAGGACAATAGAATTATATCTACAAGATATTCATTAACATTCACTACGAGCAGTAAAACTAAGCTTCAAAAGAACAAGACTAACTCTCCCTCTCTATGTTTCTCTTTACAAAAATTGATATTCGTAAAGTAATTTTCCTCTATTAGCAAGGTTGTACAAATTAGGAAAGTCCCTCCTTTTATTCTACACGTATGCCCATTTTTCCCCGAGAAGCTTCCAAAATTTTCTTGTTCCATAGCCGAAACCTTTACCATATTCAAAGACAAACTGATTTTACACGACACTCGCATTTCGGGCAGTGTCCTTCCGCGAGCTGCATGTCTGTCACGACCATGTCTGCAGAAGCCTATGTGTGTCCTTGGTAGCACCTGCATTTGACAAAATGTTCTTCGCCTATTGACCAAGCAGGATCCCGCACTTTACCGATGTTACACAAAAAGCAATCTCACTGTGTGTCTTCTTCCCCTAGCACTTTGCTTCTTAGTGCAATTCCTCTACTTTCCTATTGGAAGTTCAAAACCTGCAAAAATCAAAGAGAAAGGGCAGCATAAAACCTTCCTAAATAAGTTGAAAACAAAGTTAAAGCCTAATTTTCAAAGCCTAATGAGTTAGTAAATTACAAACTCATCAAACCCATAAATTGGACCATTGGTTGTCCTCAAGCAAGGCATTCCTCATAAATAAGAAATTGACATACGCATGCCATATCACAAAAATTGCACACAAAGGACCTCTAACTTAGGAAAACCCAAAATCGCGCACTGACTCCATACAAAGAAGAGAATCAAACATGTTTCACGCCCTTCAAGAGATGACCACAACACTTGGCATATTGCACAAGTATTTTCATTCATTCAAAATAAGGGCATATTTCATCAAAACAAGCTCAAGTAGCATCTCAAGTAATTGGATACCATATTCAAACTCTTCGTAAAGTCTCATCACATTGTTCCCACCACGCCTTTCAAGTTAAAACACATTTTCACATGTACCCCAACAAATTGATGCCACTTACTCAAAGGGAAAATCCCATTCATGCTGCATTCATTTCACACATAGGGATTATAGAATAAGGCAAATGCGCTCACTTTCACAAAGAAATTCAAGTCCATGCAACCGACCAGAGGCTGCCCATCTATCTCGCCACTAATGTAGACTTGCCGCACTAGAAATCACTAAGGACTTGGGGGTCAATATGAAGGCTAGGGGTAAGCGAGGAACAAATGTTTAGCTCTAGTGATTAGAACCTCCCTAATGCCTGTGAAGACATTTTATCATCTCACTATAGTGATGAGTTCACTCCACCTTATCTTTCCTTATTCATCATTATCATCTCTGTCAAAAACCCTCCTTATAACCCCTTGGCTTCCGACTAGCCTTATATAAGTAAGAGTGGTACCTTTCAAGAATTCTTTTCTTCTAATGTTAGAGGTTTTTCAACGAACCATTTCATTCGTTTCATCGCAATTTGGTACTACCTCTCATTGAAGCTCAAATATTATTCCATTTTTTTGTAAACCGCAAACTTAGACTGGGTCTCATTTCCTCCCTTATCTTTCCCCAAATATCTATATTCAATCCCCATTTTCTATATTTTCAACATTAGCACTTAGGGAAGATGGGTGCTAAGAGAGGGGATTACAAAAGAGTGTACTAGTGTACTAGGTATGTAGTGTGGTTAGCAAAGAAAAGTGGTCAAAGACTCAAACATTTGCTAGAAAGATAGATACCAAGGAGGTCATTTGGGTGTAGTAACTATAAAAAAAGGAATAAGATTATTTTCTAAGTGCAGCCACATCTAGAATTTCTCCTTGAGTCACACTTAGGTTAAGTTCTAGACAATTATGCACAACACGAGAATTCAGCTAAATACCTCACCACACAAGGCATCACAATCACTTTAGGTTTACTTACTAAAAAATCACATAAAATGTATGACTTTAGAAAAGCTAGCACGTGAGTCAAAAAGCCAATCAACGAATATGCAACCTATGAAAAGTGAATGCACATTTGTTCTTTCAAGTTCCCTTTGACAAGAGAATACTTATTTTTTCAAAATTAAAATCATGCATACTTGAAATAAGCCTTCATTTAACAAAATCATAGATCCATACATGGGTCATTTGTAGACATTCATACATACTAGATATCTCATCATACACTGGAAATCATAAATCATAAACTAGACTTTTCATGAACTTACAATTGGGCATAATTTTTCTAAAATTTGAAACCATAAATTTATAGTCAAATAGATATAAAATCTCGACTATGAATCTTAAAACATAGTTTAAAACATGAATGGAATTGACCCATAAATAATTCATATAGAAAATTTCAAAAAATTCAGATAAAACCCTACAGATCATGAACTTGATCTAGAACTTGAATTCATAGAATTGAGGATAATTTTGAGCGCAGAGTGAAAGGAACCCTCATTCATGGTCTGGATATATCCGGGTAAGCATTGAATCTTGCCACTTTGTCTCTTAAAGCCCAAAATACTTTAGGAAGAACTTGAAGACTATAGGCTTGATGCCCTCATGGAGAAATCTTGGCCTTGCATGCATGGAAGGGAATGGCTTAGAATAGGTTAAACCCTATTAAAACCCTCCTACCGTAGCTAAAACAACGTATTTTAGGTCTTGGGAGCTAGTAAATACAAAAGCAAGTACACTTACCGATTCTCTTGGAAAATGACACCGCTTGTCCTAACGAGGAACTTCTGCGAGTCATTAACTCACTGGACGAATCGTTGTCCCCACTCATCGACATCATCGGAAATCCCATCCTTTCATCTCATCCATCCTACTAATGACCTACTTAACGAGTCGCTAAGGACACCACGACTCATTCAATCTCCGGTTTGTAAATCCCTCATCACATAAATTACAGTACTAACGACTCATCGAGTTAGATGATACGTTGTTACACCATCTATGGTGACTCCCTGACAATGACCTTTACAAGCATGGTATCCCTTAATGCCAAGCCACCGAATGATTCACCGAGTGACCTAACGAGTCGTTTTGTGACTCGGCACAAATTTCCGGTTTCTTCAGCCAAGGACTTCTGGCATTATATCCCTAGTGCTATTCTAAGAAGAAATGAAAAAAAATGATGCTTAAGTCCCAAAAGTGTGGGAATATAAAAGGAAAAGTAGAGGCAAAGGCCTAAGTTTGGGGTTTTCAAAAAGGAAAAGGGGAAAAATGATGTGAGTTTCAATGTGAGGTATTACCATATTATGAAGAAATGAATGAATAGGTTGGGCAGCAAGAACCAAATCGTGGAAAAGTTGTTGCCTATTTTTAAATGGAGATAAAATTTGTAACTAAGAGAGGTAAGGATGACTCTTCTTTCAAATGTAGAAAAATATTGTTCAAAGAGAGATAAGGTGGGGTGATCTCAAGAGAAAATGGAGTATGCAATAAGTGTCACAAAACGGCACTAGTGGGAGGTTCTAGTCACTAGAACTAAAAAGTCATCCTACATTTACCCCTAGCCTTCATCATGACCTCCAATTCCTAATTGATTTTAAGTGCAACAACTGCCATTAGTGGCGTAGTTAAATGAAGGGCAAGCCTATGGGTCAAGTTGTGTGCATGAGAATTTCTTTATGCGAGTGAGCATATTTATTTCATTCTATAATCCCTTTGGAGTGTGTATTTTTAGAAATTAAATGGTATTCTCTCTCTTGATGCGAGGAGCATCACTTCCTTGGGGATCATGCTTGCACTACCAAAAAGAGGTGACTGAGACAAGAATGTAGTGAGCTTTGAGGAAAACTTTGAATATGAATTTTTAATGACTTAAGATGCTATATAAGCTTGCTTTGATCAATCATGCCCCTTGTTGAGAATGAAGGAATCATCTACGAATCATGTCAATTGATTATGGTCTTCTTGAAGCATTTGCATATAATGTTGAGTCTCCTCTTTCCTTGAGTTGGTGAGCGTTTTTGGGGTTGTTTGAGTCCTAGTGGTCCCTTTAAAAATATCATATCATATGACATGCTTATTCCAATTGTTTAGCCGTAAACAATTGCCTTGCTTGAGGACAAGTAATGGTTCAAATTTGGGGGTTTGATGAGATGGTAATTTACCAACTCATTAGGCTTAAACATGAGCTTTTTTGGTTTTCAAGTCATTTAGGAGGATTTTAAGTGCTCTTTCTTTGTTTTTGAATTCAATATAAAGAGAGAAAACAAGGAATTGAACAAAAGCATAGAGCTAAAGAAGAGGAGCGACATTCCACGAGATGGACCTACGAACGTCAGTCTACATGTAGTAGCCCATCTTCTTGAAGTGGAAGGTGCACCGATAAAAAGCATCAGCACTTATGAATAGATGGTGCCAATGCCAATGCGAAATTATGGGAAACATTCACCGGCGCCCCAACTACGTTGGAATGGAGTCCCACATAAGGGGCGCTCGCGAACGCTAGTGTCTCACAAGTGAGGCCGTCATCAAAGGGTAAAATCATCCCTTCACGGGATTTAAGGATCATTTTTTATCTACTTTTGTACATTATTTAAAAATACCGAACATTCCATTCTTAGAGATCATTAGAATATTGTATTGCAATGAATTTCTTTTAATTTTCTCGAGAGAGAAAGAATAGCGTTAGCTTTTTCTTCTTTCTTCAAGGTACAAAACTCTCCATTGAAGACAAAATTGATTTTGCTATTTGGTTTTAATGATGCATTTTATAAATTTATTTGTTTTTTAAATTTTATAATCTTATAATTTTATCTATGAGTGGCTAAATATTTTTCTAGGAGTTTTTTTCATGATTTGGGACAAATTGGATTGAGTATTGCTAGATTGATCTTATAATTAGCTCATTTACTATAAATCTATTATTTTCCAAGTTATACTCGAATTATCCATTGTTGCAAAAGTGGGTTATGTTTACTTATTCAATTTTTTGTTGAATAAGGGGAATAGAATATGGGTGAGAAAAATAATAGTGAGTATTTTGGTCTTGATTATGTAGGGTTGCAGAGATAGCTCTAAATTTATTCATACACCCATTAAAGAGCCGAGGCTAGAGATAGTTCAATTCCTTTCCTAAACCATAGTGGATGAATTAATCGAGACTCTGTGTTTGAGAAAACCCGAGGAAAAGGCACCCAAGTGGTTGAAGAACACTAGTGCCACTTTATCTATGGTTCTTTATGTTTGTGAGTAATAATTTAATCATTTAGTTAATTTCAATCCAATTGATGCCCAATCAATAGCACATCCTCGCCCTTACTCATATTTTTTTCTACATTCAATTTAAGGTTTTGTTATGATTATGTCACGCCTCGTCTCCTGGGGAGGCACTGGCACTGTGCCCTATAGGACTCGACTCCACCACGTGCCTAAGCACATCCGGTGCCCGGCTGGCTCTAACTCGATTCATGGAATCAATCTGCTATATAACGGCTGTAAATACAGCCTCTCCGCCTCGACCGCCTATAGCCACCAGACAACATCACCAACTTAATCATTCTCATATAGGGGAAACCTATGCGGGCCGACAAGGCCACCATGTCAGTTTGTGTTATCTCTAACTCAATATAATGAATAGTTTCTGAATATCTACGTGACCTAAGTAAGGTCATACTACTATTCAATACACGCCCTATTACCTACAACACACAATCTATCAACACTAAAATGGGCTTAAACAAAACGTATGGCCCCCACACGACCGGCACAACTAACCACTCTGGGAGATATATATACATTCTGCAAGTAAGCCTCTATGAATATCGAGAAAATGGTCTTTCCAGACAGGCCCCCACCTACCCGTACTGTACAATAAAAGAAAGGAAATAGACCTCCTAGCTGTCTAGCTCCCATGACAAGAGCCGATGACTCAAATGAGCCGGCCGAATTAGAGGACGGCTCGCCTATGAGTACCGCAGTAAGTAATGCGCCCAACGGCAGCTGGCATTTCCATCGGTACCGAGTATGCAAAGCAAAATGAACATAAGACCGAATGTAAACAAATATAATTAGAAACTCCGAATGCAAGAAATATTTGAACCGGCTCGGGACCGATAGAATTCAAACGTGCTTTCCTTGCATCGAGTAAGGCAGAGCATACTGCCAACGTGGGCGACTACGTTTATTAGCTAAATATATAACATATATATACATATACATAGAAATCATGACCAATACCACCCCATAAGTCGGAAGGTGCCAACCAACAAACAACCTATATACCCCTACCCCGGTCAAAACCATACAAAAACAAGTCACTCCACTCGCCTAGTAACTATGAGCACCTCTACCTACTCTCCGTCCGCCCCTCAAGCTATGGCCTCTCGATATAATAATCAGAACCAGCCCGGAGGACTCGTGGTGATCAGAATCAGAATCAGAATCGTGTCCGTATTCAGAATTGCTCCTAGGCACAAGCGCATACTAGGTAAACTGCATCGCTTATGTCACTGTACCCATATGGGGACTGCTCCATCCTATCTTCGTCCTTCTATGGACGGCATGGCACTTCTTGGAGGATGTATCCTCACCTCACCTGGGTCGGCTACGCTACTAACCTAGGGGCAATGAGGACGCTCTAAGGGTGCCCTCATAACACAAACAAGTCTCAACAATCAATAATCACATATAGCAAGCATGTTTGAATTGAAAATACTATATGTACTCCGATTTCATTCGAACTCTTTTCGTGTGATACCGACTCATACCGAATTATACTCAGACTGTGGGATATCATCTCGATCTGCTCGGCTATATCAGATTCGAGATATCATCCACTGTCTCACTATACTGTGATCTCGGGATATTATCCGACTGGGTTCGATATTACTTTACTAACTTTTTATTCGAACATATATTATAATATTATAAACATGCTTGCTAAATTCAAAACACGTTGCTAAACTCATACCGGACTCAATTGTTGACTTCTGAATCCTTTATTCCTATATTTCACGCTATTCATACACACCGGATTACTAACTTGCCGAATTAATTAGCTTTACATACCTTCGCTTCGGTTTCCGACTAACCGGCATAGTTCAAGCGCACTTTTGCTATTTCTCCTAACCGCATTCATATATATATCAATTAGAACTAAATACACTAATATTCCTAAGAAAATATCACTTTCGATATATATATATATATATCCTAAACTTGGCTTATCGAAAACTGGCCGAAAAGTCGCTATTTCTCAAAAGTCGAGAAGGGAGAAATACACATTTTAAGGCTAGGAGAGCAGCTGGACACTAATTTCTGAGCAATTCCACTTACCTTAGCTCTAAGAACACGCACGATTTGCCTACCGAATTTCACAAAAACTAAATCAGGAATGCTCCTTGCTGCTAAATACCTCAGTATTCCGAGATTAATTCGAGTTTGACCGTGTTTGACGAAGCAGAATCGAAGAAAATTATCAAGAAACCTTGTTTCCTCCCGTTTCCTCTGACCTTACTAGAAATTATATGAAATGTAACTTTAAAATCAAGCGAGGGGCTTATATAGTTGGGACTCTATAAGTCGCATTCATGGAATGCGATTTATAAGTCGCATTCCCGAATGCGATTTATAAGTCGCATTTTTGCCTTGCGGGCGCCGACTTGGCGCTTGTCCGATCTTCTCTCTGGGCCTTTTTCTAGCTTGTATGGCATTCTAAAACTCTTAACCAACATGCGAATAGGCCATCTACATGCTAAGTATTTACTAGGTGTAACATTCTCCCCTTAAGAACATTCGCCCCCGAATGTAAACTTCATCTAGGAATTCCCAACTTACTCAACTTATTTCTAGAAAAAAATTTGGCGTAGTTTCTCCCCTGTAATATGACTATCCCAAAACCCGAAAATGCGTAAAAGTCCACACAGTACTCCACACAATACTATAGTATTGATAACATGAAAGATTAACGATTATCTCATTTATACATAATACTATAAGGAACTCCATAAAATAAATCAAACTAACATACCTCGACCGACTATGCTAGAAATAAGTGAGGATATCCGAATTTCATGTCTTCCTTCCAGCCTCCCAAGTCATCTCCTCTCTGCCTCGTTACGCCATAGTACCTTGACAAATGTTTATCTTTGGTTCTCAATCTACGAACTGCCTGTCTAAGATAGCTAGTGTAACTCTCTTCATAGCGCCTTTGCACTCGATATCTCCGGATCGGGATCGCTTCGCTGATGGGTTCCGATCCATTTCCTTAGCATAGATATATGAAAAACCTGGATGAACGGATTCTACCTCGAGGCAAGTTCAACTCATATGCCACTTGGCCTATCCTTCGACGAATCCGATAAGGCCCAACGAACCCTGACCGAGCCACTTTTACCGAATCTCATCACCCTTTCATCTATATATAATTTTAAATACCTTACTATTCACATCAAATTCTAGGCCCGCGCCGCATTACTGGATGATTTCTCTCGGCGTCGTGCGCCGTAGGCATTCTCTCGATAGCTTTACCTTTCTCCGACTTCCGTTGAATGATGTCTCGGCCCAATCGCTTGGCCGACTCTCCCACTTCAAACCAGCCTAACCCAGCGATCCGCATTTTCGCCCATACAATGCCTCAAAGGGCGCTATCTGATAGCTGGGAGTGATATTATTATTATAAGCAAACCCCAATTAGTGGTAGATGCTCATCCCACATACCCGCACACACGCCCGTAGCATATCTCGAGCGTCCGAATAGTGCGTTCAGCCTGATCCATTTGTCCGAGGGTGGAATGTCGTGCTCAAATTAACTTGCCCTTACTTCTGAAATGACTCCCAAAATCTAGTCAGAATTGTGCCCTCCGTTTCGAGATAATAGATACCGGAACACCATGTAATATAACTATTTCTCTCGATATACAATTCAACAGAATCTTGGGCGTGTGAGAAAGTAGCTTTCACCGGAAGGAAATGGGCCGATTTTGTCACCACAATCCATACCCAAATGGAATCATGTCTATGCCGGTACGGGGTAACTCGCTACAAAGTCCATGTTTATTGCTTCCTATTTTTGTAGAGGGCACGCCTATGTCCCGAGTCAATCCTCCCGGTTTCTTGTGTTCCGCTTTTACTTGTTGGGCGCTAGAACACAAGGCTAAATCGCGCTTATTTCCTTTTCATACCGCCAGCCAGTAGATTCTTGATATCGTGTATATTTTTGCCGCGCTCGGTGGAGAGAATAAAGTGGCGAATGTACCCTACCTATAATCAAGGCGAGCCCCAAATATCCGAACGCAGAGGTGGCTCCCTACATCGCAAAGACTTCATCCTCGCTTATCTCAAAATCGTGCTTTCCGCGGCCAATTCTATCCTTGCCAACCAGTCGATCTTCATACTACCGCCTTACCTCCACACCTAATGACGATACAGCGTGCCTCGACTACGCCCGTTGTCCTTTCTTTTCGCTACACGAACGGCTAGGCAAGCTAGTTGGATATATTTCCCCGAGCCAATTCCCGTTGTTCGGTTACAAGTATGCCAAACTCCCGTAGATTTATGGCTAAGGGCGTTGTTACTACATTGGCTCTTCTTGATTGATAAAAATATCTACATTTAGAGAATTTGGCATATAATTGACTTTCATACTGGCTTATTATGCTCTGAGAAACCGACTGTGTAATCTACCGATATAAGAAGTTAGAGCTTATCTAGCCTTCTCGGCCGCATGCTAAGGCTATTTGTTGTTGTGATAACCTCGAACGACTGGTTCGGATCGCGAGCTCGTATTCGATCGCAGATCCTAATAATGATCATGATCTCTAATAACTGGCCGAATAACCTTGCATAACCGAATAGCCGGGTTGAATGACCCGAATGCCGCAGCTAGCCTAACGATGTTTCTAAATGTCCTACCTTACATCCGTAACTCATGCATAACTTTGGAGTTGTGTACAACTAACTATTTTTTTCCTAATTGAACAATTGTGTAGAGTTGTACTTGGTCGGACTTACTGTGCGATCCGTCCCCGGATCTTCATAGGAACCTACCGATCTCCTTGTCTTAGTTAAACACTATGCTAGAAGAGTACTTACCAACTCTCTACTTTGTTCGTATCCACTCTGATTTATAATGCTCGGGAAATTCTTGGTCTTATGAGCAATCCCATAAAGATCGCTTTCCTAGACCCCCGTGTATTCGAATATCTTACGAGAACCACCGTACTAATCTATCACCGACTACCGACGTGGACCCTTTTTTTCTTGTGGTACTCACGGTTTTGTCTGACTAGGATGGATGGCCGACTTCAGTGGTGTTCCACATAATAACCGCTAGATTGACTAAGCCCGACTCTCACCTACAAGGCCGGGAAAACGATGTACGACCGCTATCATACTGGAAATATTCTCGGTATCGCTTAACCTCCGGGCAGTGCCTATTCGGCCCTAATTCTGCTCCGCACATACGATAATGTTATCGATCGTTAGGATGCTCTAATACAAAGCAGCCGGTCGTTAGACCATCTAACTGCGCCCCTATCACCAACCTCCCCGACCTGTGCTACTAACTCCCGTAGCCGTTTCCGTATCCTGCAACAACCATAAGTCCGTTAACTCAAAACCAAGAACGAGAAAGTTTCTATAGCTTCATACGTGAATCAAACTTAACTCGCCCCCATTTTTGGCGAGGGTCCCGCGCACGATTCGTATATATTTCTAGCACCAACCGTAACTGTGTGACCGTAACTCCCATGGCTACCATCACAAAGATATCTGAGCATTCGTATATATATATATATCAAACAACTATGTACAATACATACCGAATTCTTTTTGTAGTAACTGTAATCTTCCGATACATACTTACCGAATTTCCATACTGTACATGATATATCGTTTCTACAGCTTTAATGATATCTCTGTCCCTTCGTATCATTTCATTGATTTCGCCCCATTCCGAAAGCAACACACACATGCACTTTAGCTATGATCTGCTATTTGAAACTTCTCCACTCTTACAACGTGGGGTCAACATCCGAACCTTGGGCCTTACTTGGCATTATATCAAGGCCCGTGACCGTCATGGACTCATCTCTTGGCCACTAGATTAGGAGTCTCTCGGGTCTCCACTCCTCTTACTCTTCTCCTTAGGAGGATGTACCGCAAAGATTCTAAACTACAATGTTACCGTCTCTTTAGCCGTCACTCGAGGTTTATCCTTAATACACGATGTTCTTATCAATCCTGGAGTTGATTCTCGATTCTCAAAATTGCATTCATGTTGTTCACCCTCATCTTTCTTAAACCGAGCTCGGGGTTCAAGGTATCCGACTTCATTGTCAATAAGGTTACCGGCCAAGTTCCAACCTATACTTTTCCGACTTGCAATGGACTCCATCTTTTCATTTAATCTCCCTTGCCTTTTTGATATCACAAATTAAGGTTATAACTATTATCTTGTGACATACTCTTTGTCGCTGTTAGCATGCTACGAAGTGATTCACCTTTTTTGACTTGAACTTGACTTCATCGGGAAGTCCATCATCGATGGGATCTCCTACCCACTTCGAGTAAGCTAGTAGTCTTACTTTCTTTCGACTTATTACTGTGAGGGTTCGCACAACTTACATAATCATAAGATCCTTACCTTTCTAACACTTTCTGAATCAACCAATCCACCTTTCACTCATCGCCAACTTTGGGCAACATCGCCTCAATCCTTATTACCTTTGCTATACTGGGATCAAAACTAAGGGGTAGGGATGGCTTTTTCTTACCGCAACGAAACGAAGACATGGAACTTATACCACATTCGAAAGGACGGAGGTGGGAATCCTACATTTCCCTCTCTTTCTCACACTTATCCGATAATCTAATATTGTCTATTATCTTAATCAGATCTTATATATCTAACAAATAAATCAACTCATCTATACGTTATGCTTATGACTTCCTATTCTGGGTTATCGACATATACCGGGGATGGTACCGAGAAGGTATCACATTGGGAGGTCGCTAATACCTCCTCCGCTGCTGTAATTACTTGGAACGCCGGTGCCCTCTCCTACAAGCATTCGATCTTCGCTCGGGATAGCATATCACGGGACCGACTTGTGACCGTATTCAAAGAATATGTAAGTTTTAGGGACTCAACCCTATACCGTACCGCCATAGCAAATGATCAATGAGAAGAAAGAGTAACCATCCTATCATGCCTTGCAGCCTCCGCCTATGTATGTGGTGCACAACACAACCATAGACAAGACTCTACTTAGCACGGCTCCGCGTACTCCCCGACACGACCCGCTCCGATACCAAGTTTGTCACGCCCGTCTTGGGTAAGGATCGCACCTCGTTGCCCTATTAGGACCTCGGACCGCTAGACTACCGTGCCTAAGAACATCTCGGTGCCCGGCTGGCTCTAACTCGATTCATGAATCAATCTGGCCATATAACTGGGCCGCAAATACAACCTCCGACTGACACGTCTATAGCCACCTATATCAGAACATCACCTAACCAAAATCATTCTCATATAGGGCAACATATGTGCCGACAAGGCCACCATGTCAGTTTCAGTTACTCTAACTCAATATAATGAATATCGAATATCTACGTGACCTAAAACAAGGTTACCACTACTATCCGAATATGGCCCCACACACCAACACAATCAACAACACTCAAATGCCTAACAAACGCACGGCCCCACACGACCTAAGACAACTAATCCCAGTGGGAGATATATATGCATAACTGCAAAGCCTCTATGAATACTCGGAGTAAATGGCTCGGGACAAGGCCCCACCTACCCGCATCGCATACAACAAAAGAAAGGAAATAGACCTCTAGTTGTCTAGCTCCGATGACAGAGCCGATGACTCAATGAGTCGGGCCGGAATCACGAGGGATCCATTCCTCGTCTGAGCGAGTACCGCAAAGTAATGCACAACAAACGGGCGTCGGCGCATTTCACTGTACTGAAAGTGCTAAGTAAACTTTAACATAACCGGAATAAACAATACAATTAGGAAACTCGAATAAGAATATCTGAACTGTGATGAATCGAGCAGAATCAAATGTGCTTTCCTTGTACCGAGAGAGTAAGGCAGAGCATACCGCGACGTGGTGTCTCGCCGTCTATTAGCCAATATATAACATATATACATATATATAGCAAGTGACCAATACTAGCCCCGGCGTTTGAAGGTGCCAACTAACAAACAATCTATATACCTACCAGGTTAAAACCATCCAAAACAAGTCACCTCCTTGTCTACTAACTACGAGCACCTCTACGCCCTTTGTCTCCAAAACTTTGGGCTATGGCCTCTCGATATAAATAATCATGGTTCCTGAGCTCCTGAGGACTCTGCATCGTAAACCGTAAACTGTGAATCGTGTTCAGACGGCACTGCTTTCCGGCGCAAGCGCACAATGTGGTAAACCGTGACGCTATGCGCATCAACTCCGATACGTTAGGAGTGCTCCATCCCATCTTCATCCTAATGCTGGATGGCATGCCACTTGGAGTGACGTGATCCGCATTCTCACGTGTGGGTCGAATAGTTACCAACCTGGGCGGCAGACGCCTCTTCAAAGGGTGCCCTCATAACACAAACAAGTCTCAACAATCAATAATCACATATAGCAAGTACGCTTTGGACCGAAAATACTATATGTATTCCGATTTCACATTCCCGAACTCTTTCTGTGTTATACCGATTCTCATACCGAATTATACTCGTATCCGGGATATCATCCGACTGCCCGCTATACCGTATCTCGAGATATCATCCGACCTGGGGTTCGACTATACCGTATCCGGGATATTATCCGACTGCCCGATATTACTTTACTAACTTTTATTCTGAATATATCATAGTATTATAAACATGCTTGCTAAATTCAAAAACAAGCTTGCTAAACTCATCGACTCAATTTTGACTTCCTCACCCTTTCTTCTATATTTTACGCTATTTATTATAATGATTACTAACTTGCCGAAGGAATTATCTTTACATACCTTCGCTTGAAGTTTCCAACTAACTCGGCGTAGTTCTACAAGTAATTTTACTATTTCTCCCAACTGCATTCATATATATCAATTAGAACTAAATACACTAATATTTCGGAAGAAAACATTACTTTCGATATATATATAGCCCCAAACATTGGCTTATCAAAAATGGTCGAAAAGTCGCTATTTAAAGTCCAAGGGAGAAATACTCTTTTATGGCTAGGAGAGTATTGACACTAATTTGGAGCAATTCCACTTACCTTAGCTCTCAGAGCACGATGATTTGCCGGCCGAATTTCACGAAACTAAATCCGTAGGAATGTTCCTTTCTTTGCTGCTAAATACCTCGGTATCTTAGATTAATTGAGTTTGGACCATGTTTGACGGCGTAATCGTAAGGAAATTATCAAGAAACCTCTGCCTCCTCCCCGTTTTTCCCTCGACCTTACCGGAAATTATATGAAATGTAACTTAAAACCGAAGTGGAGGCTGATATAGTTGTACCTATAAGTCGTGCATTCATGGAATGCGCGATTTATGCTGCATTCCCCGGGAATGCGATTTATGGGTCGCATTTGTCTGCGACGCGCCGACTCTGGCGCTTGTCTCGACGTCTTTCCCCAGGCCTTTTTCTAGCATGTATGGCATTCTAAAACTCTTAACCAACATGCGAATAGGCCATCTACATGTCAAGAATTTACGGGGTGTAACATATTAGTAGTTGATTTTAATTCTAATTGTGATCTCACTTTCCCCCTACATTCATTTTCCCACTTTTAATGCAATGGTGAAATTTAGTTTAATTTAATAGACAACTTTTGTGTCATCCAATCTCTATTCCCTTTGGATTTGACCCCTACTATTATTTGAATATTTTTATTGCAATGATTGTTTACTCTTCCTCCTTATGAGGAGTGGATTTGAATGTCATTAGAGTGCCATGCTAGGCAGTTGCGTGAATAACCTAGCTGACCAGTATGCTTGTGCATTGGCAGCATGCCACGGTAGGCCATTGTCGCGTCTAGCTATGTGCCACGCTAGGCGACACCCACGCCAAGTGCCATATCATGCTGGCAGTGCCCGACAAACAACCTTCCAAGTGCCCCAATTCGAGTAGCTAGGCTTGATGTCTCCGTGCCACAGAGGTCGAGCCACGTGATGGGCAGCGTGGCACAAAGGTGTCTTTCACACGGAAAAAACTCATACATTATAAATAGAACACTTGCATTATTTTATGTTTTATCATGCATTATTTTATGAAAACACAGAGGAGAAAAGGGAGAATAGAGGAAACTCTACATAGGGTTCATTTTCTTTTATTTTTCTACTGTTGTATTTCATGAAAAAGGGAGAATAGAGGAAACTCTACATAGGGTTCATTTTCTTTTATTTTTCTACTGTTGTATTTCATGAATTCAAACACTATGTCGAATTCTTGTATTAGCATGAGTGGCTAAAACCCTCTTTCTAGGGTTCAGTCAACATGACATGATTCTTTTGCTTTAATTCCATTTGGTTCAAGTTTTCATTGTTGTTAGTTCTTGCATTCTTGGCATTATTCATTTTAATACTTCATCACCATTGAAATCCTATTGTTAATCATAGGTAAACTCGAAAGAGAAAAACCTAGGATAGAACTAGGAATGCAAGAAACGAGTTTAAGTCTTTAAGGTTGATTCTCGGTTAGGATAGAAATATGCCTAACTCGCCTCGCTTGATTATAAAATGGGAAGATAGCTAGACACCAGATTTGGAATTGTCATATCACTGCTCTTTGATATAGTTGTGAAGCCAAGTTATATTGAATGGTTAGAGGTTCAAAAGTCAATAACCAAGGGCATTAACCCCGTAAACCACTCCACATAGATAATTGCATATGAATTATTTTGTCATATCCCTTCTCAACGATGTAGTTGTAAGGAAAATCGATTCTATCTAGAGGCTCGAAAGACCACGAACATGGAAATTATGTTTTGAGACAACAAACGAAAGAAAATACTTGAACCAACATGAATTGTATCTATACATGAATGTTTGGTCTTAACCCTAGATTCTACTCATTACTGCTTTTCGATTAAATTTGTGATTGTCTTTAGATTTAATATAAACAATCATTCAAATCTTGGAAAATTAGCACTTTTGAATTTTTGAATTCATACTTGAACTTGTTAATTCACTATCATCCAGTCCCTGTAGGTTCAACATCTGGCTCTTAAAGAGTCACATTATTTCTTGTACGAGCACATACGTTTGTGCTTATGCTACAAGCGAGTCATGTTTTTGCGTTGTTCTCGAGGACTAGCATCAGTTGTTGAATTTCTTGTTTTTTTGTTGTTTTCCATTTTCATAACTGTTGAAAAACTTGGTCTTGGTCATCCTATTTGCAGGTAACATGTTTTTCCTTATAGCAAGCTGACAAGGGATAGAGAGTTAATTGAACCATATCCCAAACCTGCTAAAAGGTTGCGACAGTTGAGAAGGGAAGGTTCCACTCTATATCCCATCCAGTATGTTCAACAAGGTGAGGTCGCACCCGCAGAAATGGCAGCGAGACCTGTTCGTGAAGTGGCAATCTTACTCGCGACAAATGTTACCTCCAGTGTCCACAAATTGGAGCCTAGAGGTAGGTTCGAGCTCAAACATAACATGGTGCAACCGTTGCACATAAGTGGGCAGTTCACTGGGATGACACATAAGGACCCATAGCAGCATATGCAGAACATCTTGGAGATTAGCGATACGTTCGTCCCCGCAGGAGTGTTTACTGATTATGTGAGAATCAGCCTTTCCCCATTTTTTGTATTGGGAGATGTGAAAAGGTGGTTGAAGGTAGAGCCACAAAAATCCATCAGCACTAGGGATGACTTGTTCTGAAAGTTCCTACTCAGACATTTCCCATCTAACAAGACAGCTAAATTAAGAAGAAAAATTTTAAGTTTCAAGCTGCGGCTGGATGAGAACTTGTACTTTTCTTGGGAGAAATTTAAGTCATTACTGAGAGAATGTCCCCACCACTAGCAATCAAATGTAGTGCTACCTCACACATTTGTGGAGAGTCTGAACCCACACACTAAAATTTTTCTAGACTCTGCATTAGGTAGGTAAGCACTAGAAAAGACTTTTGATGAACTGTACATTCTATTGAATAGAATTGCATAGGGAAATCTAGAGTGGCAGAGTGATGCATCAAGGGGAGAGGGCAAGAGAGTAGCTAGGTTATTTTAAGTTGATAGTTGGAATACATTGGCAACCCAGCTATTTTCGTTTCAACACCAGATGATGACTCAGTTTAGCAAGCTGAGCATGGCACAACTGTCGGTACAAGTAAACGCAGTTCAACTAGCACCTAGTTGGTGTGAAATTTGTTGAAACAGTGGGCATGGTGCAGACTCTTGCGGAGAAAACCCAGAGCCAGTAAACTTTATGCGTAATGTGCTAAGAGGAAATTAGAATTATGGGAATACCTACAATAGGAACTAGCAGAATCACCCTAACTTTTCTTGTGGTGGAAATCAGGGAAGAGTAGAAGTTATCAGTAACCTCAGCAGAATCAGTAGCAGCAGCAGGGTAGACAAACTAGTGGTTAATCTAGCAACATTGAGCAGACATTGCAGAAAATCATGGCAAAAAAGACTCAGATGGTAGCTGATCAAGAAAAGATGGCCTCAAAATTAACAAATCCGCAACTGGCCACCAGAAATTTGGAGAAGAAGATGGGTCAGTTAGCAGTTGCCCAGGATAATAAACAGATGGGAGGTTTACCCAGTGATATAGATACAAACTTGTGGCAGGTCATGGCCTCAGTATGAGGAGTGGAAAATAGTTTGTTGATACACCGCCAAAAAAGAAGAACAATGAGGTGCAGCCAGAGTTGGTCAGACCAGGTCCATCAGCAGACAAGAGCAAAGAGAAGAAGGCTACAGAAAATAATGTAGAATCAAAATTGTAGCAAATAAAAATACCACCACAACCATTTCTACAATGGCTTAAGAAGAGCGAGGAGGATCCTTGTTTCCAGAAATTCTTTGATATTTTCAAAGATTTTCATATAAATTTGCCTCTAATTGACCTTTTTCAAGGAATGCCAAAGTACACTAAGTCCTTGAAGGATGTGGTGGCCGACAAAATGAGGCTGGTGGATGCCTAGACTATAGAACTCACTGAGGAGTGTAGTTTCAGGGTGACGAGAAAGATGCTCAAAAAGCTTAAAGACCTAGGGAAATTCACCCTTCTCGTACAAATAGGTGGAAAATATGTGATGAGGACCTTGTGTGATCTAGGGGTAGAAGTGAAATTGAATCCTCTATTGTTGTTCAATACCCTTGGTATGGGAAAACGAAGGCCCACCAGAGTGATGCTACAACTGGCTAACAAGTCGAGGATTGCCCCATATGAGATTATTGAGGATCTTCTCATCAAAGTAGGTAATTTCATCATACCTACTAATTTTATAATTCTGGATTTTGAGGTTGATGATAAGGTACCCCTCATCTTTGGACATCCATTTTTTGCCACTAGAGGAGCTGTGAATGATGTGAGAGCTGGCAGCCTGAGAATGAGGGTGAATTATGAGGAGGAGATGTTCAAAGTATACTAGGAAATCAACCCCCCACCCAAACAGACTATAGAGATTTCAAGATCAATGTATTTACTGAGGTTGAATGTGGGGTGCTGGATTCCAAAGGTCCACTTCTGAAGGATCTCCTAAAAAATGAGCCCGAGTTTGCTGTTGGTCATACGCCCACAAGGAATTTAGTGAAGGATCTGATGGAGTTGAAGAGGGAAAGTGTGTAGGCTTTTCCATCTAAAATTACGAAGAAGAAAAGATTGTTCCTAAAAGTGAATTGTTTGAGAACATCCTAAAAAGGATGGTTCACGTCACGCCATGACGTAAAATTAGGCGCTGCTTCAGAGCTAACCCAAGTGTACCACATGTACGATTTTTTCCTTTTAGCTTTTTATTTTGACTATCTTAACTTTGTTTATGTTTTTGGTTGAGTAAGCACAGAGAAAGGGGAAGTCTGAGTACCTTTAGAAACAGAAGCTAAGGGGTATGGAAAAACACAAGTGTGGGGTCGGTGACCCTTGTGTTCCAAAATGGATGAAAACATGCTGCTAGCTAGGCCTATAGGCCTTAAGAAGTATCCTTAATCCTTGTTTTTAATTTTAATTCATGTTGTCGGGACATAGGATATTTCATGTGTGGGTGAGGGAAACTTCAAATTTTTTGAGGTTGTTTTAGGGTGAATCATGTGCTTGGTTTGAAAAATATTTTATGGAAAGTCAGAGTTGAGCATAGTTCACCCTCCCTTGGGGTTTTCTTTTCGGTTCTTTTCTGAAGGGGGCACTTTGAACCGAGAATTAAGTTTAGAATTGTCTGTAAATAGCTTTTGTAGTCATAGTGAAGGACTTACCTTGGCGATGGATGGATGACAACAATCTTGAGGAAAAATTAGTTACTAGGTTGTTGTTTTTGAACCCTTAACTGGCTAACAACTTGATGCTCTTGTGTAGTGTTATACATGTCTACAAGAAGCAAGTGAAAGTTAATTGTGAAGAACATTGAGCAATTGTAAGACTTTGTTTAAGACACCTAGGTTCTTGGATATGATTACTTATTCTTGTTGCTTAGTTTTGAATTCATGTGATAAGCTGGGTTAAGAGTCTGTATGGGTCTATCTAGACTTGAACATGTGCAGTGAGTGTAAGGTTCTTCGCACAATCTATGATATCATGTAGTGTCTAGAACTTTCCTGGTGTGTTTGCAAAGTGAAATGAGGAATGTTGAATATAAGAGATGATTTAGGCATTTCTTTGAAAAAATCTATTTTCATCATTTAATTTACCTGCCCTTAATCCATAATTCTTTTTAGCCCCATTGAGCCTTTAACCTATTCTTTGTTAGCCATATGAGAAGCTTAATCCTTTTCTTTTATTAGGCCTGAATTTGATCCAAAACTCCTAAGCGTTTAAGTGAAAGATGCATAAGAGTAAAAGGAGTAACAATATTAAAATGAAGGGAAATAGTTGGTTGTGGAAGTTGAAGAACATATTAGAGGTGCAAAGTTCAAAATGCATAAGTGTTGGTAGGGAGTAGAAAAGAACAAAAGAATGAAAAAGATTCTAATGCTTAAGTATTCCCTACTGATAGTGTAAGCATGATTAAAGAATTGGGGAAACAAAAAGGAAAGAGATAGATGAAAGAGCAAGAGAGGATGTAGAATAAGAGGTTGCGCTTAATGAGAGAAACTGATGTATTAAAAGTGCTTAGGGAAGAGAATCACTATTACTAGCCAAAATAGTACCTACCAATCCCTTAGCCAACATTACAGCCTGTAAAGAACTACTTGATATTTCTTTTAGTTTTACTTGTATTAGCAGAGTAATACACTAAGGGAAATTTTAGGGTAATTGCATGTTGCATATGAATTCATTGTCATAGTTAGGGTGATTAGTATTCATATAACCATACATGTTATAATCGGGCAAATTTGTGATTGAAAATTTGTTCCAGGAAGAACAACGCTTTAAGAGTGGGGTAATGATCTTGGGAATATTTATGTGCCTAAGTGATACTTATACCCGAGCTTAATCGTGTTTTTACCTTATTTTTTGTATAATCTCATGTAATTGTACTTATAATTACGTGCAGGGACTAACCAATTTGATTAGGCCATGTTTGTCGGTGAAATATTATAAGGATGGGCTTAATATGATGATGCATGAGCAAGGAGGAAGCTCAGAATGAAGAAAAATGAAAATGCATGAACAAAGAACAAGTTGAGGACTAGCTAGAAGAGCAATGTGCCACACTAGGCAGCTGCACGCATAGCTTGGATAACCAGTGTGCCTGTGCATTGGCAGCGTGCCACACAAGGCCATTGCTGTGTCCAGCTATGTGCCACGCTAGGCAACGACCGCACCTTACGTTGTGTCACACTGGCCATGCCCGACTAACAACATGCCAAGTGCCCCAATTCCTATAGCTAGCTGCAATGCCTCTGTGCCACGGAAGTCAAGTTGTGCAATGGACAGTGTGGCATGGAGGTGTCTTTCACACTACAAAAATTCATACATTATAAATTGAACAATTGGGTTATTTTATGTTTTTATCATGTATTATTTGCTACAAATATAGAGGAGCAAAGGGAGAATGAAGGAAACACTACTTAGGGTTCATTTTCTTTCATTTTCCCCTATATTTAATAAATTCAAACACTATGATGAAGTCTTGTATTAGCCTGACTGGATAAAATCCTTCTTCTATGGTTGAGGCCACATAACATGATTGTTTTGCTTTAATTCAATTTGGTTTATGTTTTCATTATTGTTAGTTCGTGAATTCTTGTTATTATTCATTTTAATGCTTAATCACTATTGAAATGCTATTGTTAATTGTAGGCAAACTCGAAAGAGCAAAAGCTAGGATAGAACTAGGAATGCAAGAAGCGAATTCACTTCTTTAAGGCTGATTCACAGTTAGGATTGAAATATATCTAATTTCACTCGCATGGTTATAACACAAGAAGATAGCTAGATACAGGATTTGGAATTTTCACATCACCGCTCTTTGATTTTGTTGGGAAGCCAAGTTAGGTTAAATGGTTAGAGGATCAAAAGTCCATAACTGTAATACCCCGAATGTTTTTAAGATCAGATTCCAGGCTTAAGGGGGAGATGTCAAGCGGAAAACAGAAATTTTTTAGGATGAGCAAGTGATGAAGAGCGACTTCACGAGTCATCTGGGCAGGCCACGACTCGTCAGGTTGGTCGTTGGGTGGGATAGGTTTTTGGACAAGGTCTAAAGTAGTGGAGGTGACAGGTGCAGGCAATAAGTCATCATGTGGGAGCATGACTCGTGAAGTGATTCATCGGTTGGAGTTGGGAATTTGGTGAACTTGGGGAAGTAGAGTTGACGCCTCGGTTCCCACGACCAAGAATCGTGGGGTGCCTCGTGGGGTCTGGCAGGGCGAATTTTTCTCGTATGTTATCATGGGTTATTTCATAAAATCCTATGTTCCTAACTTCTAAACCTCGTCGTTTTGAGTTCTATTGGGACGTTATTAAGGGTTCTTTTAGCCTAAACTTTCATTCTCTCAAGATACCTCTCAAAGCCCTTCGTCCTCCTCTCCTTTCAAGATTCAAGGACCTCACCAAGGTGTTCCTCAAAGCTTCAAGACCAAGATCAAGTGGGGGATTCTTCGAAGAAGGTATGCGGGTTTTTCAACAAGGATATTCTTCCATCCTTGTGCCCCAAAAATGTTTTATCAAAATTTCCAATTTCAATTACTCTATAAAAGCATGACCTAGGGTTTTTAAATTGATGGTGAATTCTTCTATTATTCCCTAAATTCCAAGACCTAATATGATTGTGAGTTTATTATGATGTAGAATAAGTGGGTTACCTTGAATTATGGGTTGGGTGATGGGAAATGTGGGGTTATAGAATGTTCTTCATAAATGGATGGAAATTTAGAATAAGGCTTTATTATTGTTCACTTAATTATTGTAATTACTTTCACCCATGTTTAAACTATGTGAAGATTGTATGATCATCCCTAAGAACTTGAATGTGCTATTAATAGGCATGTTGAGAAGAAATTAGAGTGTATGGGCTTGAATAATTGAAATTTAAGTATGTATGTCTCTTATATCTTCGTGGTAATAGTCTAATTAATGCATCCTTCTAATGAAATGGAGTAATCCCGAAATGGGTCTTATGAAATGAAGATGTATGCCTCCCTCAATGATCTCGTTGAATATGTATAAGTTTCGAGTCAAGTATATGGTTTCCCCTAAATCTAGAATTATATGAATCAATGGATGTGTGTTATGGTATGAATCGGATATATGGATCATGAATGACTTTATGATACATCTTGAGTTATATGAACCCAGAATTTCAACGAGAATCTTTAGATACTCAAAATGTAAGATGATTAAAGAAATATTGATGTGACTCAATCATGATATGAATTATGATGATATATCATGAGAATGGTATTTTCAAAATGTTGGGCTTGTTGTTAGTAGAAAGTAGCCCTACCCCTTCTGAACTGAATGTTGTATGAAGGAAATAAGAAAATGCTCATGTATCTGGTTAGCTACAATAGTTTAATATATATAATCAGATGATATATTAATAGCATGCATGTTCTAGCTAGACAAGGAACTTCCTTAGTCGGAAATATTTCCCTTAGTCAGTCAGGGAACTTCTTTAGTCGAGAATATTTCCCTTCGTCAATCAGGAACACTCCCTAGTTGAGAATGTGTTCCTTAGTGCAGATGGAAACACTCCATAATTGAGAATGTGTCCCTTAACAAGCCAGGAATCTCTATAGTAGAGGATGACTCCCTTAGCTCATGTTATCGGTTTAAATCTGTTGTGGTAGGAAGCAGTCTCAGTTATCGGTAGATGTTCAGTATATGACTTTTATTCATGATTTTGATGATTTTTCCATGAAATGAGATCCAAAGGAATGCTTCATATATATGTATGTATAAGTGTCTCTCAAAAGGATTGATGCATGTTAATTAAGTTATGTTAATGTACTTGGTTATTTCCTTATCGTATAATTGTGTATTTATTTATCTCCCGCATGTTTAGTACATCCAAGTACTAACCGCATGTCTTTTGTTCTATATCGTCTCTTGATATAGATTAAGGTTTCCGTACTTAGCCTCGGGGTTAGATACGCTCTATCCCTTTTTAGCTTCTAGTGGTGAGTCCTCATCTTCCGAGGGCATGATTTATGTTTACATTTTATTTATGTTTAGTTTTCACATTTTAGGAGTTAGCTGGGGATTTGTCACTCCTTCTCATGAATTGGAGTAATCTCGAAATGGGTCTTATGAAATGATGATGTATGCCTCCCCCATGATCTTGTTGAATATGTATAAGTTTTGAGTCAAGTATATGGATTCCCATAAATAAAGAATTATATGAATCAATGGATGTGTGTTATGGTATGAATTGGATCTATGGATCATGAATGACTTTGATACATGTTGAATGATATAAAGCTAGAATTTTAACGAGAATCTTTAGATAATCAAAATTTAAGATGATTAAAGAAATATTGTTGTGACTCTATCATGATATGAATTATGATGATAAAGCATGAGAATGTTATTTTCAGAAAGTTGGGCTTGTTGTTAGTAGAAAGTATCCCTACCCATTTTGAACTGAATGTTGTACGACAAAAATCAGAAAACGCTCATGTCTCTGGTTAGCTGCAGTAGTTAGTATGTATAATCAGATGTTGTATTAATAGCCTGCATGTTGTAGCAAGACAGGGAACTTCCTTAGTGGAGAACTTTTCCCTTAGTCAGTCAGGGAACTTCCTTAGTTGGGAACATTTCCCTTTGTCAGATAAGAAACTTCCTTAGTCGAGAACGTTTCCCTTAGTCAGTCAGGGAACTTCCTAAGTTAAGAACATTTCCCTTAGTCAATCAGGAACACTCACTTGTTGAGAATGTGTTCCTTAGTGCAGATGGGGACCCTCCATAGTTGAGAATGTGTCCCTTAACAAGCCAGGAATCTCTATAGTAGAGGATGACTCCCTTAGCTCATGATATCGGTTTAAATCTGTTGTGGTAAGAAGCAGTCTCAGTTATTGGTAGATGTTCAGTATTTGACTTTTATGCATGAGTTCGATGATGTTTCCCTAAAATGAGATCCAAAGGAAAGTTTCATATATGTGTATGTATAAGTGGCTCTCAAAGGATTGATGTATGTTAATTCAGTTATGTTAATGTACTTGGTTATTTCCTTATCGTATACTTGTGCATTTATTAATCTATGATATCCCGCATGCTTAGTACATTCCAAGTACTAACCACACGCCTTTTTTTCTATATCGTCTCATGGTATAGATTCAGGTTTTCGTACTCAGCCTCGGGGTTAGATACGCTCCATCCCTTTTCAGCTCCTAGTGGTGAGTCCTCATCTTCCTAGGGTGTAATTTATGTTTACATTTTCGTTATGTTAAGTTTTCAGATTTTAGGAGTTAGCTAGGGGTTTGTCCCAGCAACTCGTTAGTTTAGTAGAAGGCTTTCAGACTTGTCAAGATAGACTCAGCATTGTATTAAGTGTAGCTATGATTGTCCTTATGATTTATGTTAGATTATTTTAGTTAGCTTCCATTTATTAATGTTGTTGGTTGTTCCTTCTGTTAAGTGTTATGCTATGAATATACCATGGGTCGACTTGGATCCTTTCAGAATTCCTTGTCCTGTGTTTACGACCTAGGTCTACTCTAGGGTCGTGACAATAACCAAGGGAATTAACGCCGTAAACCACTCCACATAGATAATTTCATATGAATTAGGTTGTTGCATCCCCCGTCAATGATGTAGTTGTGAGGCTAATTCGATTTTGTTTAGAGGCTCGTAAGTCCATGAACATGGAAATTATGTTGTTAGACAACAAATTAAATGAAATACTTGAACATATGTGAATTGTAGCTATACATGAATGTTTGGCCTCAACCCTGGATTCTTTTCATTACTGCTTTTTTATTAAATTTATGACCATCTTGAGATTTAGTATAAACAAACATTCAATTCTTGGAAAATTAGCTCTTTTGTATTTTTTAATTTATAGTTGAACTTGTTAATTCACTATAATCCAGTCCCTGTGGGTTCAATATCCAGCTCTTAAATAGTCACTGTATTTCTTGTACGACCACGTACGCTTGCACGTGCACCAGAGGCGAGTTAGGTGCACTCAGATATATCCACTGGTGTATCCCGCACCATAACTCTTCTTAGGTCTGGCAATGTTCACTAATCTTGGCCTCCCAAGGCCTGATTCTTTTGGGTGGCCATATATGCTACATAAAATTCATGGACCAACACTAGGCTATAGTTGCTAGAAGGTTCACTCAACCCGTTGAACTTATACTTCTCATATAAGGCTTGAATCTCTTTGAGGTCTTTGGTCCCGGTAGTGACCAATCAAGGCTCCTCATAGATGCTCCTCTTTGGACGACCCCTTTCATTTGCAGTTATGTCCCGATTATAGAGTGCCCTCATGCCCAGAACACACCACCTGTTTACAACACTCTATGTCTGTGCTCTACCGGCGGAGTGTGGAGATGTGTCCGAAGACTCAGTGTCATTGTTGGTAGCACTGGAGTCCTTGTTGTGGAACTCACCCCCTTGTTAATTTGGGGAAGAGTCTCCATCTTCCTCCCTTTCATTGTTGGATGGGTCCCGTGCAAGTGGAGTCGGAGATGCAACTATAGCTGTTGGACTGCTGGGATTTATTATCCTAGCCCTAGTCACTCTCCGCTCCAACTAATCCTGCTCGACCTCATACTCCTCTATTGAACCATTCGACTCTTTTGAAGATGTTAGTTTGTAAACATTTTTTCGGCCATTGCTTCTTGGCCTACCCTTCTTGGAATTTTCTTTTTTTACCATTATACCTATTGAATTAAAATTAGTACCCAAAATTTCAGTTCAAGTTCGAAAAAATAAGTGTCTGAGGACAGTTAGGACGAGGGACAGGATGATTCATTGTCACTGACAACGGCTCGTTAAGTCATTCATTATGTGCATTTTAAAATTTTGAATATTATCTCATGAAATTGATGGGTCAATTTAATGAATTTTCATTTGTGGTAAAGAGTCATTAGATCAACTGTCAGGTCGGCTAAATAATTTATCACTTTTTCCCAATCAGGATGAATCACCCAACGAGTTGTTACATTACACAATGACTCATTAAGTGACTAGTTCTTAAGAGTCCAATCTTCCATTTATTTTTAGTCAATAGTGATGATTCATACAACGACACGTCAAGTACCCCCATGAGTCATTACATGAAGCGACATCATAATTTTGCACTCAATCTTAACACTTTGTTCATGTCGGGCTACTCAGACTTCACCTGTATCAAAATTTTGCACCATATTTTGGTGGGAGTTGAGTGGGCAAAACAATACAATCTTTATTACCAAAAGGTTACAGATTATAGTGCCTTCTGACTCAATAGGTGTAAGCAACCCAAACAAACACCTATTTAGTCCTAATCACACTAGTTTCCACAAATGCAATCCATCCAAAAATCATCATAATTTTTCCATTCAGTCAACTATTATTTTGTTCACAATTTTAGCTGATTAAATTCAGAACACCCAGGGTTTAATCATGGGACCAAATTCAAAATTCCAAAGACATTTTCAAGCATGAGGATATTGAATTGAATACGGGAAGACTTTCAAAACTCACCTTTATGATGATTTTCGAGGAGAGAAGGTAAGAATTCAATTTATTGTGCTTTACGAAGTCCGATCAGTGATGGTGCGATTGAAAGCGGTGCAGTCATGCGGTATTGTTGTGATGGTGTGTCAGTGTGTTTGTGAGTGTAAAAGTGTTTAATGGGCAATGAAGAGGGAACCATTTAGTACATTCAAGCTTTGAATGAGGATTAATTTGTGGGAAATGTATGCAATTTAGGAAAATAAATCTATTTTAAGTGTTTCAATTGTTGTTCGGAGTGGGTGAATATCAATTTAACATGAAGACCACGACTCCTTTTGAATGAGTTATTGGTAGAGGACACAACTCATTACATGACTTGTTACATCATATCTCCAAAAAATCCTACCTGTGACCTAACGACTCAGGCAATGATTCATTTTGTGACCTAAGGGTTGTGCCCTGATTTGTTGGCCTTATTCCGCAGTGGACTATCAGCATCTTCTGGATGATAGACCCAATAGTTTGTTAGGTTATTTCATGAATCGTTAGTCCACCCATCAAGTGGACTTCAGAACATAGTTCTTCTTCTTTAGTAATGATGCTTGGTGATGAAAAGCCAATAAGTCTTGTAACAACTTGTTTTGTGCTTTTTGGCACCCGACTTCAATGCTAAAATTTTTCTTCCAACTCCAGCTTCCCCATCTTACTCACACCTGCACATCTCAACACATGTGGATACAATATGAAATTTACATTTACATCATAGGTTGTCTCCCAAGCAGCACTTGATTTAATATCGTGGCATGACGCAGAAATCTTTGATATTTAGACTTCACCAAGATACCTCTATGGGTTTCCTCCCAAGAAACGTCTAATATAATGTCATGGCATGAAGAAAGTCCTCGGGTTACTTAGACTAAAACCCAGAGCCCAAAGGTCCACCGATTTGATTTATTTGCTTGTCCTCAGATATGCTTTTACCCACTGGCCATTCGCCTTGAACCTTTTTCCTTCTTGATTCTCCAGCTCAATAGCACTGTCTGGAAACACTTACACCACTCAAAATAGCCCCAACCACTTAGACTTTAAGTTGCCAGGAAACATGCTAAGCCTTGAAATGAATAGCAAAGCCAGATCCCCATGATTGAACTCTCTCTGCTCAATTTTCGGTCATGTTGTATCTTCATCCTCTCTTTGTAAATTTCTTAACTTTCATAGGCTTTCAAACTAAATTCATCTAACTCATTGAACTGATCAAGCCTCAAGTTCGTCACATTTCCCCAATTCAGAATCAGCTTCTTGAGCGCCTACATAGCTTTGTGCTCAAGCTCGACCGGCAGATGACATGCTTTCCCATAAACGAGCTGATAAGATGACATACCTATAGGGGTCTTGAAGGCAGTCTGGTATGCCCATAAGGCATCATCGTACTTCCTAGAACAATCCATTCTATTAGCATTCACAGTCTTCACTAGGATGGTCTTTATCTCCCGATTGGAGACCTCAACTTATCCACTAGATTGTGGGTTGTAAGGTGTTTCCACCCTATGCTTCAACCCATATTTTTCAAGACAAGTTCAAAACAACCAGTTGCAAAAGTGTGAATCCCCATCACTAATGATTGCCCTAGGAGTTCCAAATCTAGAGAAAATATTTCTCTTCAAGAACGCTGTGACACTCTTGCCTTCATTATTGGGAAGCGCAACTGCCTCCACCCACTTAAATACATAGTCCACAACTATATTTATGTACATCATCCTATTCGATCTTACAAATGGGTCCATGAAGTGAATACCCACATATTTAACAACTCAATGACAAGGATGGGAGTGAGAGGGATCTCATGCCTTCGTGATATGCCTCCTTTCCTTTGACATACATCACAAGCCTTTGCGAAATCATATGCATCTTGGTGAATAGTTGGCCAATAGTACCCATATTGCAGAATTTTGTGGGTTTTGAGGATCCTACTATGATGACCCCTAATAGGGGACAAGTGAAAATCCACCAATATGCTCAGCATCTCAGCCTCAGGCACATATCTCTAAGTTACCCCATAAGCACTTATGCGGAATAAGTAAGGCTCATCCCAGAAAAACTTCCGCACATCAGACATGGTCTTCTTTCTGTGGTTAAAGGATAAATCTTTTGGTATCACATCACTAACCAGATAATTATCAAAGTTGAAAGAAGATAGGGAAATATGTCATTTATATCAAGATCATCTATGAGTGTTGCATATGACTCCAATCCCGATAAGTGATCAGCCACCTGATTATTGGTCCCCTTCCGATCCTTAACCTCAAACTCAACCTCTTGAAGCAATAGTACTCATCTAATCAACCATGGTTTGGCATCCTTCTTTGCCATCAAATATATCAGAGTTGCATGGTTTGTATGAACTATCACTTTAGTTTGAAGAAAGTAAGCTCGAAACTTCTCAAATGCAAATACCAAAGCCAATAACTGCTGCTTAGTCACGGTTTAATTTTTCTAAGATGCATTAAACCTTTCTAACATAATAGATAGGATAAAGGATTTTCTCACGCCTTTGGCCCAGAACAGTAGCTAGGGCCACCCTGCTAGCATCCCACATAACCATAAATGGTAAGGACCAGTTAGGTGCAACTATGATGGGAGCAGTAGTAAATCTCTCTTTGAAGCACTCAAAAGCCTTCAAGCATGCATCATAAAATACAATCTTCACCTCTTTCTCAAGTATCTTTCACAAGGGATGTATAATCCTTGAGAGTCCTTGATGAACCTCTGATAGAGCCCCATATGACCCAAAAAGCTTCGAACACCTTTCACAGAAATCAGAGGTGGTAAACTAGCTATAAAATCTATCTTTTCTCTGTTCACCTCAATGCCCTTGCCCGAAATCCTATGGCCGAGCAGTATACCTTTCTTGGCCATGAAATGGCACTTTTCCCAATAAAGCACCAAGTTGATCTCTTCACACCTCTACAGCACCTTGCTCAAATGTTCCAAGAAATCATCAAAAGAGTAACCCACCACCAAAAAACCATCTATAAAAACATCAATGGTGTCCTCCAACATGTCAGAGAATATAGATATCATTCTTTTATGAAAAGTGGAGGGTGCATGTTACACCCCGTAAATTCTCGACATGTAGATGGCCTATTCACATGATGGTTAAGAGTTTTGAATGCCATACATGATAGAAAAAGGCCCAGGGAAAGACCGGATAAGTGACACGTCGAACCATCGCGGGATGAGCCGGAGCAGAGGCCCTCCGCGATGGCAGCGTGCCACGGAGGGAGGGCCTCCACGATGGCAGCGTGCCACGGAGGGAGGGCCTCCGCGATGGCGCCATGACATGGAGGCCCTGTCCAGGCCCAAG